>PVHY01022357.1:0-22446 GCA_004024945.1 Uropsilus gracilis
AGCCTGCAGTTCCACGGGCAAAAATAGCAAGACCTAGTCTCAAAAAAAAAAAAAAAGAAAAGAAAACTGCGCCTTCTTGTGTCTGTTCTAGCTACTGCCTTCTAACTAGTGCCTTATCCTTCTGTTCCTTTTTTCATGAAAACATCTTCAAAAAGTTCATTTTTCAAGTTTTCTTCATTTCCTCATGTCAATACTCTTCTGGATCTACTTCAGTCAGAATCCTCCAAAAAAAAACTCTCTTTTCACAGAATTCCAAGCTTATTTTTATTTATTATATTTCTATACTTACGTACATTATATATTTCTCCTGAGTATTTATCCCCATCTCCACTTGAATACCTAACTGCCATGTCACACTCACCATGTCTAAAACCAAATACATTTCCTCCCCGAAGATACAAGTTCTAGGCCAGGCACTGTGGCTCGTGCCTGTAATCTTCAGCCTATGAAGCGGCCGGGGCTAGGGATCGCAGTTCGAGTCCCCCCTGGGGCCCGTGACAAGACCTAGTTCCAAAAATTAGCTGGGCATGGTGGTGCATGCCTGTAATAAGTTCTCCAGTCTTCTCAATCAGAAAATAGTGACTCCAACCCAGCTGTTCTTACAAAAAATCTTTGAAGTCATTTTTACCTTTTTCTTGATTCCATTCCACAGATTCCGTCACCTTTATGTTTAAAATACATCCAGATAATACCATTTTGCATTATCACTCTGTACTGCCACCCTAAGCAACCATCATCACAAAAGATAAATTCCAATGTCCTTCAGAGATCCCTAGTCTCTCCACCCTGGGGTTTTTCCAGGAATAGCTATTGTATAAAATACAGAATAGTAAACTATGAGCAGATTCCTAGTTATGTCTTTATCCCAATTCAGAGTGTAGTGATTGAGCACAAATTTAGGGTTTCAATAAATGTTAAGTGAATGAATAATGAATGAATGAGCCAACAATATTGACTACAATGGGTAAAGAGATATATTGATCTGCTTGACAGAAAATTCAGGAGGTTATTATTAGCTACATTCACTGTGTATGCCAACTGGAAAGAATTTCACACTTGCTTTGATGTATTCATTTTTCTCTTGGATTCAGTCAGTAGAATGAATTGTCTTTCTTCAGGCTGATTAGTTTAAACTAAGGACACATGTGATGATCCTCACAACATACTGACCAACTAGCTGACTCCAACAATTCAATATGAACAAAGAAAACCTGTTGAAACAAGGCAAGAGCTAAGTCAACAAAATGAGTCCTAAAGCCTTAAGAAGCCCATAATAAACTATATATCTTAAAATTATCCCAACATTGTTTATAAAGAGATTGGTTAATTGTTACACATTCTTGTATAAATCTAATTGGGAGAATATAATCTTTTTTAAAGTTTTGGCCATCTATTTTAAATTTGGTTCTACTTGATATTAGTATAGAGAGGCTTACACCTGGTCCAAAATTAAAATTAATGTTCCTTTCCCTAATGAGAGTGAATTCATGATTTGCATTCATATTAATTCTCAGCAGACTTGGTTAAGATTGTTTTGAATTAAAGTTTCATAATTAGAATTTAACATTTAAATCATATTCAGGAGACTGTGCATATGGTTAAACAGACTTCAGGAATAAATTATGAACTAACAAAATAGTAATCTATTACTTTATGGCATTTGTTAAGTCATACTGCAGTTATTATTTTATATCTTCTTTCAAAAATATTCTTTTAGACTTCTTAGACACTATTTACCCCCCTCCTCTACCTCCTACTTCCCCAACCCCTCCACCCCATCCAGTTTTTCATCTGAATCAGTTACTTAACAATGCTATTATCTTTACCTTGTCAACTCAGGGCTTTAAAACTTTTTTTATTTTTGAGACTAGGTCTTGCTATTTTTGCCTGTAAAATAGCAGGCTCCCATTGCCCGTGGTACCACAGACTCAAGCAATCCGCAGTCTCAGTTTCCCAGGTAGCAGGATTACAGGCGTGTGCCACCACGCCCAGCTATTTTTTGGGGGACTAGGTCTCGCAATGTTGTCCCAAGTGGCACTGGAACTGCGATCCCTGGCCCCAGCTGCTTCATAAGCTGAAGCTTACAGGCACAAGTCACTGTACCTGGTTAGGGCTTCAAAACTTAATGATGTCCTACAGAGCAGTGACATGAGTGAGAAGTTCTGTAAAATACTTCAGGTGATTGCCAAGGTTCTTACTAATTGAACCTCTGCTCTCCTTCCACCAATATAGATTAGCTTCCAATAGTGCTTTTTTTTCAACAATTATCACTTTCCCAATATATGATTTATCAATTGACCAAACACACACACACACACACACACATGCACACACACACACAAAAGCAAGTGTTCACACATTTGCTTTTGAAATTCAAGCATCACTTTATTAGTTATCCTTCCTTCTAAAATATTTCATCTCCAATTTTATTTATTATTTATTTTCTAATTTTCATACAATGTTGATGATATTTATATGCTTATTATTCCCCTTAGACATGGTCTTTCCTTCCATATTGTACCACAATATTCTCACACTATTCCCCACTTCCCCTTCCCCACTCTGGTCACTCCAGCTCCTTTTGCCTCAAGTCATTGGTTTATGCTTGGCCCACTGGTCTTTTTTTTTCTTCTGGAGCAATATCCTTTTTCCTGGGTACAGACTTGCACTTCTGGATCACAAAAAATCAGGCTGCTTGGATCCTGAGGCGTAACTGAGGCCAGTAGTCTAGTTGAGCACATCAGGAACTTCTTGTAGGGCAGGTGTGTGGTGGGCTCCTGTCCAGTGTCTGTCACATGGTGCTGTTTCTATGCCATTTAGTTCTAGTATCTTGGGTTGGGAGCCCAACTCCCAGCTACTGGCAGTGGAGAAGTTCCTTGCTAGGGACAGACTTCTTCCCCAGGTGGTTAGTCCAGCTCCTCTCCTCTCTCAGTTTTGCAGTTCTGCCATTGGATTGCAGTTCAATTTTATAAACTGGCTTGGTTACCTTGGATCTAGTTCCAAGATTTTAAACCTCATAATCATTTTGGGTGAAATGATTCTTTATTGTAAGAGACTGACTTATCTCTTGTGGAATGTTTAGAATCATTCTTGGTCTCTACCCATAATATGTAGGCAACAACTCCCCTCACCCCATTCTGGCTGTAGCAATATAAAATGGTTTTGGACATTATCAAACATCTTCTTTAAAAATAGAGGAAGTGAATAGCTGGGCATGGTGGCGCGTGCCTGTAATCCCAGCTACTGGGAAGCTGAGGCTGGGAATTGCTTGAGTCTGTGGTACCCTGGGCAACGAGAGCCTGCGTTTCCACGGGCAAAAATAGCGAGACCTAGTCTCAAAGCCTGAACTCAGAGAAATTTCTTGACCAACACTGGCAGGAGGCAAGACCCCCAAAGCCCAACACCAGAGCCATAAGGAAAAGCTGCAAAGCAATGGAGATGGGATTGAAGAAAATGGCCTGCAGCAAGAAAACATGAACAGATCACAAATGAATATAACCTGGCCACCCAACGCAAACTTAAGACTGAAAATCTAACAGCAAGGTTCTCCTGGACCCAACAACGCAGTCCCTCACCCAGAGAAAAGACTAACATAGGAAAGAGACTAAAGGACTCAGCACAGCTAATAAACAACAAAGAGTGGGGTGTGAGAGAATAGAGGGAGTTCCGGAGGGAGGAGGGAAGGGGAAAAAATTTTATAACAGAGAGGTTGTAACCCAAAGAACAAAATGTAATTGTTTATATTTAAAAAATAATAATAATAAAATTTTTAAAAATAGAGGAAGTGAAAGATTGCTCCCAGTTGAAAACCACCGCTGGTTCTCACCACTGACAAACTAAAGCCAAAGACTTTTCAATTTACTATTTTGAAAAAGATCTTTTAATTTACTATTTATACAATTTACTAAATTTTCAACTTATTCAGGACCACTGAGATTCATGTCATCATATTCCACAATGAATTTTCTTTCCTCTCTAATGTGAAAACTTGTCCAAATGAGACATAAATAGTCTCTGGTTTGGTCACAGTGTGTTCCCAGAGATCATGATGTAATGACCTGTGATGGTTAATTTTATGACTATGGAAGGTGTTTTTAGATGAGATTAATTTCTAAATTAGTGAACTGTGAATAAATCACATTGTTTCCATAATATGTATGGGATTCATCCAATCTGTTGTAACCCTTAATAGAACACAAAGACCAGCCTTCTCAAGCAAGACGAGTAATGTAGAAGACAGCATTGTTGGCAGTCTAGCAGATCCGCTAGAAGAAAACTTTGCCTTTGATAATCCTGGATATGGATATCCACCCTGCCAGTCCCACTGCAGATTTTATATCTGCTCCCTCTGCAATTATGTGAGACAAATCTTTAGAATAAGTAAACACACACACACACACACACGTTTTCTCTGGAGAACCTTAGCACATGTGAAATAATAATATTTATGTTTTTCTTCCTCTCCAACATATACTCTTCCCTGAAATCAACAAAGTCATCCAAAATGCTCTGAAAAGGAAAATCAATTAAAATTTTTTTTCTGAATTTTGTCAAATAGCAAGAAAAAAAAAATATATATATATATAGAGAGAGAGAGAGAGAGAGACTAGGTCTCGCTATTTTGCCTGTGAAACCACAGACTCTCGTTGCTGGGGGTACCACAGACTCAAGCAATCTCCAGCCTCAGCTTCCCAGGTAGCTGGGATTACAGGCACGCACCACCATGCCCAGCTAGTTTTTTGGAACTAGGTCTCACTATGGGTCCCAGGCGGGACTCGAACCACGATCCCTAGCCCCAGACTCTTCATAGGCTAAAGCTTACAGGCACGAGCCACTGTGCCCGGCCTAAATAGCAAGAAAATATGATCCAGCAATTCCATTCCTAGATAAAATGGATGAAAGCAATAACATTAATTCAAACATATATGTGCAGCATTGTGCTCATTGCAGCAATATTTACAATAACCAAGCTCTGGAAACCAATTAAATGCCCTACATCAAATGAGTAGATCAAGAAGATGTGTATATACACAACCAAATACTACTCAGCTATTAAAAAGTAAAAGAAATCTGGCCATTTTTGAAGCATGGTTAGAATTGAAGTGGATTATAATAAATAAATTTACTCAGAAAAAGAAAGACAAATACTGATGATTTCACTCTTATGGGGAATATAATGTAAGAAAGCAAAGAAACAGACACAAACAGAGTTTGCCAAAGCAAACTCCAGAAATCTGACTCAAGAATTGAGGTCACCAGTGGCTTGGTAGCAAATGCAAGAGAGTAGCAAATGCAAGGGAGCCAGTAGAATTACATAGAGAATTATGGATGCTTTGGTGAAGGATTTGATGGGATAATATTTATCTGAAAAGATGTGAACCTATATCCCTAAATCATATACAATGTTATAAACCAAAGTTACCTCAGTAAAAATAATACAATTAAAATTAAAATAAATAAATGAAATGATAAAGTAGGTCAAAAAATAAACTGTGGAATAACAATAACAGCAACAGCAACACAAAATAATAATAATAATAAAGATTTAAGGAAGAAGACCCAGAGTTTCCATGACAAAAAGACCTGGTTGGGCACATGGAAAGGACAAGAATCAACAGAGTAGGGAAAAATGTGAAGAAATGTCTAATACTTAGGAGTCTATCACAACTAGAGACCTGCCGAGGTTGCATCTCACATTAGTTGGAAGCAACCACTCTAACTGAAATCTTTTGACTAAGATGTGTCCGCCATCAGCTGTCTACAAGTTGCCCATGAACTGCATTCTGACACTTTGCAGAAACCCCTTTAAAGTACCCAGTGTAAAAGCAACCTCTCTTTGCAATAGCTCAGAACACTTGTAAGCCTCTTTCCAAAACAAAGGTTTGGAATCCTCAGCACTCAAAGATAAGGAAGGGAAAACCCTGCTTTGGTAAAACCATGAATGTCTACATATGTTCCACATTCTGAGGATAATGTGCAGTGATAAAGGTTGCAAGATGGTAAATTCAGTTTTTATTAAATTGAATAAAGCAGAAAATGCTGCAAAACAGAATACAATACAGTGAAAAGTAGAACTTCAGTGTATCTTTCTAAGTTTTGAAGTGCCAAATTTTCCTAAATCTTGTGGGGTTTTTGTTTGTTTGTTTGTTTGTTGGAAACTAGGTCTTGCTATGTTGCCCAGGGAACTGAAGACTCACGTTGCCTGGGGTACCACAGACTCCAGCGATCCCCAGCCTCAGACTCCCAGGTAGTTGGGGCGACAATGCGCACCACCACGCCCAGCTATTTTTTGAGACAAGGGTTCACTATGTTGCCCTGGGAGGGTCTTGAACCTGCGGACTCAAACTATTCCTCATCTCGACCTCCCTTCGTAGACTGGTATTAAAGGCATATGCTACCACGCCCAGCCCAATCTTGCTAGTTTTAGAACACAAATATCTTTTCTAATTAGGAGCTCTATTTAAAAAAAATAAGAAATTGAGAGTTTTCCATGACTTCAGGTGAAACTACACACCACTTGAACATTGGAGACCAACATAGAATGTGCCACCAAATTCAACTCCATGCAACAAAAAGTGGATAGAAAGGTGTGCCCAGAAACTGTAGTCAATGTAAGGGGCAACAGTCCAAACCTGTGTTCCTAGGTTTGGCTAGTGACTCTGGGGATGGGGGAGTTGAATAGAGGGGAAACTCATCAATAACTGAGGGGAAATAGGAGCAGAGGAGCTGGGGTATGGCAGACAGCAGTTACGTGGGCAGGGCATAGAACTGTGTTCCATTTGCAGTCTCAGGACTAGTGCTGATCCTGTGAACCCTACTGCCAGCTAGCCTACAGTCTACAGAGACATGGATCTGGAAACCCAGATGGGAGGGCTATCAGCACTGACCCAAAAATGAGCCACCCCACATACACTTTTACCAGAGACTTGAGGCCTTCAAGACCCCTTCCACCCCCATAGAGGTGCACATCAGTTCTCCCTGATACGTACATTATTGAAAGACCAATCCAGGTGTAACTTTAAAAAAAAAAAAAAAAAAAAGCCCACAGTGCCATCTGCTAGAAAAGTCTAAGTTTAACACCCCTAAGACACTTTTGAAAAAATAGCAAACCAGAAAACTATAAAATAGGCTAATGAAAAAATACAACAAATGGCATTTTGAGTCCTCAAGGAAAAATTTCACCACAGAAAGGGAAAAAAGTCTTCAGAATCTAACCACAAAGACAGTGAAAATATGTGCAAAGATAACAAACATGCAGAGTTCCAAATTACCATGATGAAGAAATTCAAAGAAATGAAAGAAAATACCTGTTAACATGCTGTATCAGACAAAAGTAATGATTCAAAAACGAAGGCCAGTGAAAATTGTTAAGGGTGGTTATTTGAAAGAGCAGATGTTTTCTGCAACTCTCATCTAATTGATTAATTTTCTTTGCCACTGTATCAGGTTACAAAAATTTAGTGGTGTAATATAATAGCAATATCTCTATTTTCATAGGTCAGAAAACAAGTTCGACTGAGCGAATTTCTCTGTTTCCAATATTACAAGGCCAAAGTCAAGGTGTCAGCTAGCTGGACTCTTAACCAGAGGTTTCCAGAAGACTTCTTTTCCAGCCCATTCAGGATATTAGAAAAATTCACTTCTTTGTGGCTATAGATCCCCATTTTCTTGTTAAGTGTCAGTTAGAGACTACTTTTAGCTCTGAAAGAATTAGATCTGTTCCTTGCTGATGATTCTTTGCATCTCAGAGCCAGAAATGACATATCAAATTCTCCTCATGCTTAGTCTCTCTAATTTCTCCTTCTGCCACATTTTCCTCTACCTTCAGTCAAAGATTTTTTTTTTTTTACTTTTAAGTGCTCAAGTGATAGACCGGGCTGACACAGATAATTCATGATGATCCTCCATCCTAATTTCATTTGCAAAAAAGTCCCATTCACCTTGTGAATAACGCCTTCACAGTTTCTAGGAATTAAGACATTGACTGCTTGGGGTTTGTTACTCTGCTTACTATATACCGGCAGCTTGGCTTGGTGCTCCTGGTTATGTGGTGGCTGGCATTCATTTATTTATCAGTAACTAATGGTTTTCTTGAACAAGAAAAAGGAGAATAAGAACATAAGCAGCTTGATCTTGTCTAAATTATGGCTTCTTCTTTGGAAACAATTACGACATTCTTTGAAATAATATACCTCTCCATTTTGCTATATCATTTTACCAATTCTAAGCCTGGCCTTGAAAAATGTCCTGTTTCTAAAGAATTATGCTCTCTACAAACCTAAATATTTCTGTCCTACTGAAGACTCAGGTTCTGACAAAGATAAACTTAAAGAAGAGGATGAATTGCACTCTGGTAATCATTCTGTCTCATATTCCTTGCCTGGACTGGCCTGGAGAGGAAAAGCAAAGAGAAAAGTGGCTTGCTTTAACACAGAGATCTACAGAAGCAATATATGAATTCTGCTTTTTTTTTTTTTTTTTTTTTTTGAGACTAGGTGTCGCTATTTTTGCCCATGGAACCGCAGGCTCTCGTTGCCTGGGGCCACAGACTCAAGCAATCCCCAGCCTCAGCTTTGATTACAGGCGCATGCCACCACGCCCAGCTATTTTTTTGGAACTAAGTCTCACTATGGGCCCCAGGCAGGACTCCAACTGCAATCCCTGGCCCTGGCCGCTTCATAGGCTGAAGCTTACAGGCACGAACCACCGTGCCTGGCCAAATTCTGCTTTTTTTAATTTCCAGAATTCTGAGTGTAGTTACATACAGGATCCACATTTGTCGTGACTTGAGTAGATGTGCCCTTGGTGCTTTTTCTCTTTGGAGCTGGCACCCTTTAATATCTTTACTTTGCATAGCACGTCACCATTTGCAAATCTTTTGTTACTCATTTGAGCTTCAGATAATCCTGCTAAGCAAACCAGACAAGCATTATTACTCCATACATCACAAGGCTGGGGTTCAGGAGAATAAAGTAACTCCAGGTTTACAGAGCTAATGAGTAGCAGACCTGACTGCATTCAGCAATCTCTCCAGCATCACTATGGCAATAACAACTGCACAGGTTGCCAGAAGCTCTATCCTTTGTCCTCTCCTCTTAACAACACCCAGCTCATTCACAATAAAATGTGAGCAACTGATTCTTCCCAAGAGTGTTTGTACTTCCATATTGAAGGAATCAAATTCAAAGGATAAAATTTCTGGCATTAGAAACTAAGACAAACAGAAATGGGTTAGGTAGAGGGAATATTGGGAAAGTATAAGGTTCTTCCTACTGTTAAGCCCAGTGCCCAACTTCTGTGAAAGTTAAGCATCAAGATAAAGATGCTTCAGGCAACATTATGGTATCCCAAAAATGAAGACTACACAAAAATTGGGGGAAAAGGGAGGTTGAAAAAGAGAGCCAGGTCTGGTGGTGCATGCTTGTAAGTGACAGCTTACGGAGTCATGGCAGGGCCTGGGGATCGTGGTTCAAGTCCCGCCCTAGGGCAACAGTGAGATCTAGTCCCAAAAAATAGCTGGGTGTGGTGATGTGTACCTGTAATCCTAGCTACCCGTGAAGCTAAGGCTGGGGATTGCTTGAGTCCGTGGTACCATGGGCAATGTGAACCTGCGGTTCCACGGCAAAAAAGGCGACACCTAGTCTTTAAAAAAAAAAAAAAAAAAAAAAGCGAAGAAGTTATCAGCAGAAAAGAGAAAAGATCAGGTGCCAAAGAGGGAAATAATACAGATAACTAAAATTCTCAAGTTGCTATGTTAAACCAGATGTGTAATAGTCCATCAAGAAATGGAGAAATTGAAAATATGACCTTCTCTCCTAAATGATTTAATAACAGCAATTCTTATACTTTGTTCTTTCTTGTTTATCAGAATAAATTGCCTTCTACTGAACTCAGAAGGACCTCCAATGCCCCTCTTAGAGGAATATAATCATCCTGGAAAGCATATTGAAAATTACATATAAATTCCTGCCTACCTTTCTTTTCCCTACAGTGTTTTCCCATTTACTTTTTTTTACTATCTCTTGACCTGTTTTATACTATCAACTTCTCAAATGTCTTTTAATAACATATTGAAAATTATCCACTTAAGTGTTTCCTTTTGTGAAACCTCAGGCTACGAAAACTTTGATTAATGTAACTGCAACTGGTAAAATAGAGTAAAACCTTCTTTGAAGCAGTCTTGTGTTTTTGCTTTCTTTCTTATTTAAAAGCAGAAAGTAACATATTTTTATGTCAGTATAAGGTGAAAGGGACCTATACGTGAGAGAATTGAGATAGATATATATAAGCTAGAAAGCACTACATTAAAAACTTTAAACTGCAGTGTAAAACGATAGTTTTTATTTATTTACATTGTCTTTACAAAAAAAAATTGATAATGGTGACCATGGGTAACAGTAGAGGTATCTAGACATCCAAATAAAATATGAATTTTAAGCCAGGCACGGTGGCATGTGCCTATAATTCCAGTTATTTGGGCGGCTGAGGCTAAGAATCACTTGAGTTCGCAGGTTCGAGACTGCCTAGGCAACATAGCGAGACCTATCCTCAAAAATAAATAGATAAATAAAATATGAATTTTATTTCTCTTTAAGTATATAGACATGAGAGAATTAAGAGCAGCTCTCCTGCCAGGCACAGTGGCTCATGCCTGTAAGCTTCAGCCTATGAAGCGGCTGGGGCTCGAGATCGCGGTTTGAGTCCCACCTGGGGCCAGTAGCGAGACCTTGTTCCAAAACGATAGCTGAGGCTGGGGATTGCTTGGGTCTGTGGTACCCCCGGCAACGAGAGTCTGTGGTTTCACAGGCAAAAATAGCGAGACCTAGTCTCAAAAAAAAAAAAAAAGAGTAGCTCTCCTTTTTAAAAAAATTTTAAAAGAATGGTACGAAGCACAAAAACAACTGATCAGCAGCTATGTCGCATCCAATAACCACATAGAAAGATGTTTCAAGGCAATGGGTTAATTACAGTTCTCAAGAGAAAGCAGCCTGTGTCGATTCCCTCTTCTCTCTTAGGAGATGGAACTTCTGAATGACCTGATTAGCAGTGCAGAATAATATGACTGAATGAAGTGAAACAGGACAGTTAAGGTGAACCATCTTTCTATCAGACTTCAATGGCATGATGGAGGAATAAGGATAAATGGGAGGATGAGGTGGTGGTTAAGTAAAAGAAGACTGTGCAAGAGTAGGAGGTGGGGATGAGAAAGAGAAGGAAACAAAGTCTGAATGTCATCTCTATTTTATGCAAGTCAGACTCACTATTCTGTCCTTGCATCTCAGTCAGACCGTAGAGCGGAAACTCTCAAATAGGAACAAAGTGAAACTAGGGCATTGTTTCTTATTTGTTACTGAGGATGGCAGCTGATTACATAGGGGAATATTTGATAGAATTTGATATGGAGATAGTCATTTGACGTTTCTTCTTTTTTTTTTTTTTTTTTTAAACTAGGTCTTGCTATTTTTGCCTGTGGAACCACAGGCTCACCTTGCCCAGACTCAAGCAATCCCCAGCCTCAGCCTCCCAGGTAGCTGGGATTACAGGCACGTGCCACCACACCCAGCTTTTTTGGGGGGGACTAGGTCTTGCTATGTTGCCCCAGGAGGGACTCGAACCGCGATCCCCAGTCCCAGCCATGCTTTATAAGCTGGCATTTACAGGCACAAGCCACCATGCCCTGCTGATTTGACATTTCATAGAGGTGTTACCTCTTGATTTAAGATTGATGGCAGGGTTCAAAAAGAAATACCACCTACTACAAAGCACATCTGAGAATCATTCACCACTCCATTGTAATGAGAGACCTTACGTATTTCAGATTTTATTTATAATTAGAATATGCTGATCTAGAAAAGAAAATAGTTTAGATTTATTAAGGCTGACACATCCATATTTGTTTTTAAATATCTCAAATAATTACATGATGGATGATTTCAAAAGGTAGACAACTAATGTGTGTGATTTAGATAAAATTAATATTCCAACTCGAGCATTCCTCTGGTCTCTGCAAATCCAAATGCAAATCCATTGTTTACAAAATCCCAGAGGTGATAATAGAACAGAAATGACTTTATAATTTATTAAAAATTATGAAAAACATGTTAATATCTTATTATTATCATAGCAATCAGTGGCCTTTCACAAGTCTCTGAGCTCAACTCCATCGTCATCCAACCTTTAAGAAAATTAGCAAACAGTTCTGTCCCCTGCCATAAAGAAGCAGGATTATATATTGTGGAAACATAAGTAAAGTTCCATATTATTTTTAGATTTAGAAATGTTCAAAGGCATTGTTTGTTTTATATTTGCTTTTCATCTTGAGGAATGGGAGACATTTAAATAAAAGAAGAATCCATTTTATCATTTCAAATTTGTGTTTGTGGTAAAACCAAGAACTTAGTTTTTTCTTTCAAAAACTTAGCTTTTTAATTAACTTTAAATTTAGTTATACATGAAAAAAATTAAATAACAATATCTGAACCATGATTTTTCTTCTACACTTTTATGTATTCTGTTCCCTCATCATTGTACAAACAGGTTTCATGATTTTAGCAACTCATATGTTGATATTTTAGTTGACTAATGAAACAATAAACAGGTAGAAAGTTTGTGTTTTTTGATAAGCAATAAAAACACATTGGAGGGCCAGGCATGGTGGCTCGTGCCTGTAAGCTTCAGCCTATGAAGTGGCCAGGGCTAGGAATTGTGTTCGTGTCCCGCCAGGGCCCGTAGTGGGACCTAGTTCCAAAAAAACAGCTGGGCGTGGTGGCATGCGCCTGTAATCCCAGCTACCTGGGAAGTTGAGGCTGGGGATTGCTTGAGTCTGTGGTACCCCAGGCAACCAGAGCCTGTGGTTCCACGGACAAAAATAGCGAAACCTAGTCTTAAAAAAAAAAAAAAACACATTGAAGGAATCTGTCAGTTATTGTTGAGCAGAACCAAGTTTTATTCTAACCTGAGCACTTATCTGTTTGCTAGTTTTCTTAAATTGAAGAGAATTAACAACATAGTGATTGAATCAACAAAGTGTACTTAAAATCTCATTTGCCTCATAGTTCATTTCTCATTAAAACTCCTTGTTTAAAGCAAGACTCACTTAATCTAATTCTCTCATCAAAAAAGGGACTTACATTATTTTGTTACCATAACTTTGTCAATCATATTCTTTCAAACTATACTTTCTAAGCCATATTTCTAGATTAACAAGACAAAGAGCATATAAAGGGTTCACAATGCATGCTGATATTCTCAGTCACCCTTTCCTGTCTTCAAATTCACACTCCTGGCCTATGAGAAATATGCATTCTCACACAGAGACATTCTCACAAATGCTCATGAATGACAACAAAAACATGGTAGATAACCCAAAACCAAAGCAGAATTTCCAGCATAAATTATTCATCAATTATCTACTCTTATTCATATATCAAAAGTATTGCTAGTTTGATTTCATAATGCCTAGTCACTAAATCTTACTTGCTCACTCAGAGAATTTACTAGAAATATTTGCAATAGTTCACATAATGGATGGGAATGCTGAGCAATCAGATCCAAGGGAGTTTGTAGAGTCACCCAGCCACCCTCTCTTGAGTGAATATACTTGCACCAATTTCTTTTTTTTATTATTTATATATAAATTTCACAACATTGTAATCTCAGGGTTTTGCCCCCACCACCACCCTCCCCTCCCTTCCCCCACTTTCCCTCCTGCTCAAAGTTGTGCGCTTCAGTTTGGACTTGTACCAATTTCATTCTTGTCTGTAGTCTACTCAAGTTTCGCATTTGTTGAATAGAGCACTTGATTGCTTTAACTAGAATCATATGCCCCTTCCCACTTTTCAAAAATAAAAAGAGGCTATTCCTGAAAAGAAGAAAATTGTCAGAACCAAATGTTTTTATGGGTGTTAGGAAGCAAAATATAAGGGAAATCAACCCTACTACAGCCCTTTGATTTCCCACTCTTCACATTAATTGTTTCCCATGATACATGAAAAAGTCCCCAGCCAAACATTTTGTAGCTATTACAAAATATTACATTTTGCAAGACTGATAATAAGTTAAGTATCTTTCCCAAAGAAAGAAAACTCAAAAGTTGATCAGTTTCTGGTGAAGTTTTCAAAACTGTCATGACATACTCCTGACCAATCATTTGGACTATATTTTCTTGAAAACAATGATTGGTTTAAGAAAAGGTATCTTGAAATCTTTCAAGATAAATCAAACTTAACCTTTCATGATCAATCAAGATTTTTCTTGTCTAGCACCTGTATTCCTCCAATCCCATATGCTGAATTTGAAGTTATATATAGACTTGAAAACTGCTGACAACTTACTCTTTCTTTAATTCTGAAGAGAATCTGAAGTGAGATTTTCTCTATAATAATTACTTTCTCATAACTATCTATCTTTTATATGGTAAATAATGAGTAACTTAATTGTTACATAGGTTATACTGCACAGGAAAAAAATTACAGATAACTAAAAAGCCAAAAATCAGCAAATGACCTATCCAAATTATCCAATGACAAATTCAAAAACTTTTAGCAGTTTTCTTGAGGCATAATTTATGTACATGTTTTCCTACTGTAAGATTCAATGAATTTAATTAATGCATAGAATTGTACATACATCACCACAGTCCAGTTTATAAGATTTCCATCAACCCATTAACACCTGTGTCCATTTTTAGTTGATTCTGACTCTCATCTCAGTCCCTACACATACCCATGTGTTATCTACCCTATAAGCAGAAATTTGTGCCTCTTGATTCCCCATTTCACCTACCTACTGTTTTTAAGTAATTGTGAAGGGATATGTTTTATAATCCATGTCTTGATTGCTGACAGTAAATAGAAATAAAACAGATTCTTATATACTAATCTTGTGACCATGCTAGTCTTCTGTTTTCTCTTTTGCAGCATGAGGATACCACTTTTTTAAAAAAAGGATTAGCTGTAAGATTCTAAGACCCTAGCTTTCAAACTGTTAAAAATAAGGAAGGAAAGTAAAAATTATCCCCCAGAATACAAAGGTTAAATGCAGAAACTGGTTTTAAAAGGTTCTAACAAATCTGTCTACACACCTTTCTGAAAGGGAAGCAAAGAGGCATTACTGCTTGTTCAGGGCACTATCTGGTCTTTTTAAGGTTTATATCATGTGCAAAGATCAAATTCTCTCTGATGTTATTACTTGGTAGCCCACTTTGTACATCTAGACTAGCAGTTCAACTTCCTCCAAGGGAATGTTATAACAGCAAAGTTCATCATTCAGACACATATCAATCATGTAAAATCCCCTGCAATCAATCATGTGGTTTCATTCATTTTGGAGTAGAATTTTAATCACTATCGATAACTCTGATACCTTAATTGTCATGCCTTACACAGTCTTCCAATGTACAGATGCTAGAGGTCACTGAACAGTAGAAGTAACAGAAGGATCTTAAATTGGTCTTATGTCCCTTGAAAGCTTATGTAAAAACCTTACTTTAATACAAGAAAACTTGTACATGGAACATTTCAGCAGTTTAAAACCCAAAAAAAAAATAATAAACCATAGGAGAATAGGGTAGAGGCACCTTCTCCTCCACATCATTAGAACCTAGAGGATTTAATCTCTGCAGCAAAGGAAGACAACACAACGTAAATGGCAGCCACTTCAAGGTTGCTGACAGACTTGTTTCTCCTCCCCTCCCCTTTTCTCCTCCTCCCGTCCCTCTTTCTTCCTTTCTTCCCTCCCATTCACACTCCTCACACACTCTATGAATGCCATCATATTTATTCAGATTAGCATGGAATAAAATTTAGAAGGCTAAGGTAAAAATGCTAGTGTTGGCCCTGTTCTGTTGCTCCCTGTCAGTTAATTAAGTCTCTGAGCCTCAACTTCCTAATCTCTTTGAAGTAGCAAATGGGTCAGATATTTTAAAGCCTGCACAGTTTTAGTAGTCTCTGGTATTCAAAGGGTTACCCCCACTCACTCTTTTTCAAAGGACTCTTAACATTCTTCTTAAAAGGGTTCTGATTCTAATCTAAAAATAGTCTAATGCATATTTCATTTTGTGAATGCACCTTCAGGCAAAAGAAAGCGTGCCTTCATGTGTTGGCTGGCCCTCTTCAAGGGACAGTGCATCCATAACTTCTAACCTGGGCAAGCATGTTTTGTTTTCCTTTTTTCCTATTGTAAGAGCTCTCTAAAGTCTTGTTTGCAGAATAATGAAGAAAACTATGCTGTCTCCAACACTGCTTGTCACCTCTGAATATACTCCATCAACATGCTGCCACTTCATCTTGTTTAGTCTCATCAGCTGCTTTAGAAGGACACTGATGTCCACATCTATCTCCTCGAGACAGGCAGAAAAACGAATCCTTTTTCCTGTCTCAAAAAGAGCTGACAAGCTTTTAGTAGTGTTTATCTTCACTGAAGGGTGATAACCTTGAAAATGAAAGTTAAAAGAGACTGATACAATTAGGTACACAGTGTTCTCCACTCTGCATTATAACTGGTTTTCTTTCATAGTTTAACATGTCGAGATGTTTTCTATCATCCATATTGATTCTTTTAAAAGTAAACCTAAAGTATTTACAAAATACAACTAGGTGATATTGTAACTGTTCTGAAAAATTATAATTTCTTTTTATAAACTTAAAATGGGTCAAAAATACAATTCCTTCAGTATTTTCCCTTCTATCCACTGCTATGTCTATATTATTCATGCCATACTTTTTCCCTTTTCATTCCTTGACTACATATTATATTACATTCACAGACTTCAGATTTTCCTAAAATAATTTTAACTGATTATGGACAAAAATCTCAGAAGTCTATTTTACGTCGAATTGACTCAAGGGTAAAAGTGGATTTGATGGTTTCATTAATAACTTGTTACTATAGACTTTATGTTTGTGTCCCTCCCCACCCCAAAGTCATATGCTGAAAGCTAAGCCCCAACGTGATGACATTAAAAGGTGGGGTCTTAGGCCAGGCACGGTTTCTCGTGCCTGTAAGCTTCAGCCTATGAAGCAGCCGGGGCTAGGGATTGTGGTTTGAGTCCCGCCTGGAGCCCGTAGCAAGACCTAGTTCCAAAAAAAGAGCTGGACGTGGTGGCGTGCGCCTGTAATCCCAGCTACCTGGGAAGCTGAGGCTGGGGATTGTTTGAGTCTGTGGTACCCCGGGCAACGAGATCCTGCGGTTCCACAGGCAAAAGTAGCGAGACCTAGTTTCAAAAAAAAAAAAGTGGGGTCTTTAGGGGGTAATTAGGTCTAGCAGGCAGGGCCCACATACCCTGACAAAAGAAACCCCAAATAGCTCTCTTTCCCATTCTGCCATATAAGGACAGCACAAGAGGACCATGATCTATACACCAGGATCTATACACTTGGTCCTCATCCCCAAAGAGGCCAACACTTTGATGTTGGACTTCGCAGCATCCAGAAATGTTGGGAACAAATGTCTGTGGTTTATAAGTTCCCTGGTCAGTAGTATTCTGTTAAAGCAATCCAAACTAAGACACATCTGTATTGGAGTCCTCTTAAGACCTCGATTGTGCCAAAAGGCAATAATTGACTAGCAGATTACGAACTTCGGACTTTCAGAGACACATGTGGGACTGCGGTTCCCTTTGGAAAGACCTTATCCTAACAGAATTTGAAGCCAGACACAAAACTTGAGACCCAGATAAGAGCAGTATTTCTGAACCCAGTTCATTTTCGCCTTTGTCTCGAGATTCAAACTTTGTCACTATCCAACGTTTTGTCTCAAGTATAGGGGGGAACAGAGTCCATAAGCAAAATCTAAGTAATTCAAATGACAGTCTTTCTCATTATTCAGCAAAGTAAGGAGCAGCAGTCACCTCTGAAGACCTCCTGATTCAGCTCCAATGGAATACAGTGGTTCCAGGTAAGGAACTAGTAGAGATACCCTTGGGGAGCTGGGAACCTGCAATAGCTATCCTGGTCTTACTAAGGAACTCCTATCAGTCATGCAAGTGAGATAACCCAACCAGACCTTCGGGTGGGGCACCCTCAGGGTGGATTTAAGCCAGAGTCTGGAGAAAGGCGGGCTCACAACCAGTTTTAAACCAGGATTGAAAGGGCCTAGGAGAGCCTCAGAAAGTGCTTGGGCTCCAGTCTCCAAAGAACAACGAACCTCGGAAAGATTGTTACAGCCTCTGAATGAATGAACTGTTTGCATCTCTGAGAAAGAGCAGCTTGAGCCTCCAAGGGAACTCTTCCACTATTGAGGAAGAAGACAAGGCCTCTGTTCCTGGCCTCTGAAGAAGGAAGGGGACCAGCAGCCACATCCAGCAGCTGATCACCAAGGAAGAGAAGCTGAGACTTTTGTAAGACTGGGTCCATGGTCCTGTCTCTGACATTGCCTAAAGGGAGCACCAAGGGCCCTTGGGAGTTTATTGGTGGTGCGCTCCTGGTGACCGCTCCTGAGCATCCTGCTGTCTCACACTTCTGGTGACCCGCACTCCACTTCTCTGGAGGACACTAACTGGGTAAGGTAGCTGGCCCCTTGTGGCTACATAAAGCTCTTTTGTTTTCCCTTGTAAAGTACACCTCTTGGTTGTTAAAACTTGAGGTCTCTTGCAATCATGAATATGGGTAGGAAGGCTCACAGACAGTGACCAGAATCAGACTCTGTCCTTTGATTCACCTATAATTCTTGGTACTTGTCTTTGTTTGCTGGTTCAGTTTTAGGGTGATCTAGTCATACCTGGTTTCAGTAGCAGACTGCTGGGAAGAGCAGTTGCCACCAGGTATAAACTGGTTCTGAACATCTATGAATCCCTTCCTGGGACATATCCTTGAGGACTTAATCTTGTCTGGCCTGGGTTCATTAAAAGGTCATTTTAAAGGATTGAAGACTTGCATAAGGGGACATTCTCTCTTGTTGTTGTTTTTTTTAATTCTTAATTTGTAATTTTAATCAATATTGGCCACACTTGTATGGTTGTTGTTTTCCTTAGGTTTGGCTCTTCTCCTTTCCACATTGGACCCCTTATCCCCAACTTACTCCCTCTCCCTCCTTCCCCTCTCTGGTTACTCCAGCTTCTCTCACTGTAAGTCATTGGTCTATGTTTGGCCTACTGGTCTTCTCTTTTTCTGGAATAATGTCCTTTTTTCCTGGGTGTGGACTTGCACCCCTGAACAGTAACAGACAAGGCTGCTTAGGTCTTCAGGATTAACTGAGGCAGATAGGCCGAGCACGTCAGGAACTTGTAGGGCAAATATGTGATGTGCGTCTCCAGGCTCCTTTCTGGTGTCTGTCACATGTTGCTGGTTCTGTGCCATACGGTTCTGATGTTTTGGTTTGGGAATCCAACTCCCAGCCAGTGGTGATGGATGGAGACATTCCCTGCTGGAGACAGACCTCTCCAGGTGGTTGGCCCAGCCCTTCTCTCTCATAGCAGTTCTGGCATGGGGTGACAGCCATATCTCTGGCTTTCTTCCCCCATTGATTGGTAAAGGAGGAAGCCTCATTCGTGTTGCATAAAACTGTTGGCCCAGGGGTTGGTTCCTCAGTTCCAGGGACAATGCAAATAGAAATCTGTGACAGGTCACCTCAATCGCTGAATTCATCTTCTAGTCTCAATGGTTCCCGACACGCTGCTTGTTCCACTCAGGTGGTGAGTGTATTCAGGGCTGTTGTTACTTCATTTCCTCTCCTATATCTGTAGCTGGAGATGCTAGATTTTTCATTCCTAGTGCAGGTCTGATTGAGGTTGGAGTAAACCAGAGGGGGGAGACCCCCCTGTCAATCTGTACCTCAACAGAAGCTAGTTTACAAGGGGATATCTCTACAGCAGCTCTTCAATACTCTTTTCTCTGCATTACTATCTGTTATTCTACATTCCCGTGTTAAGGGTGGAGTTAGCCAATGCAAGATCTATGTTAGCCAGGAACAAATCATCCAGTCCTGGGGAATAAAAGCCAGAAAGGACCTTGAGCCAGACTCAGCCTCTCACTTCTTTCCATTGGCAATGACTGGGCTCTGAAAGCTGACAGAGTCAATGGGTTGACACCCGCCCACTGCATAATGTTGCTTCTTCTCAGTGGGAGTCCAGTACAATGAAATATCTTTGTAGGTTCAATCTGGCCTGAAGGCTGTATTTAGCTACCTCTGCTTCAACCTTAAATTACTTCATAGTGGTACAAGAATGTCTTAATTTACACTATCTGTTTTTGGCTCAGAAGTTGATATTACACCTTGAGTGTGTTATCCTAATAAAGAACATGCTATCTCATGTTCTTCTCATTCCCTTTATACAGAACCAGGGGCCTTGCACATGAAAATCTTTCTTTGGCATACTTTCTTTCCTTTCCTTCCTTCTTTTCTTCCTTCCTTCCTTCTTTCCTTCCCTACTTACTCCCTCTCTCCTTCCCTTCTTTTTTTCATCTTTCCATCTCCAACCTCCACAGAATAACTCTAAGTCTATGAGATATCTTAGGTGGTAGTTTTGAACAATGTAATCTGCAAACATTCCCTAAAATAGCATAGCCTAAAACTTAAAGTTATTGAGGCTCCATAAAAGTTTTAAGATTCTTCAAAGCACTCTCAGGTGCTTTTTGAGTTGAATTTTGATGAGTTAAATGAAAGTAAATATCTGTTACTTTATTGGTTTGTTTGCTAAGAACAGTGCTGCAACCTCAAAGAGAAGGAACTTGGATGAAATTTCTTTAAAGTTCAAAATTTACCACCCTTATAAATCTTGGGGAAAATCATAGAACAGATAATAAAATATGTATCTCTGGGATGTAATAATAAATTAACTGAGTATGTAAATCATCCAATTGAATGTTTGGTCCAGTGGGAGTTCACCTCATTTTTTCAAAATCACTGAGAATAACTTTATAACCATATGAACTAAGGAGTATAACGTAAGCATCTAGCACCTCTTTAAACTCTATCTGAGACCAGATAATGGCTACTGTCAAGGGTTTTTATAATAAGACTCTCCTGTTTGGAAATAGAATGTCACTTTTCATGCAAAATATAAGTTCCTGAAGGTGTCAGAGACTTGGATGCCACAGATAACTCACATCTAACTATAAAAGGCAAGCTACAGTTTCCCCCTGCTTTAATATAACACACAAAATTTTTTTATCTATTTTAACTTGATTATATATATTTTTTTTACATCATTGTATACCCCAAGGTTCTCCCTTGTCATCCATGAACCAGTAACTTAAGCTCTTGTGCCCATCCCTCCCCTGATTTTCCCCCTTCTCCCCATCTATTGTTCAATGCTTCAGTTCTGCTGCCAGTCTGTTGATTTTAGGTTTACTTGACTTTTTGTTTGCTAGTTTTCCCTATATCCTGCATATCGATGGGATCATCCAGTATTTCTTTTTATCTTTCCAGCTTATTTATGCTAGCATGATTCCTTCTTGGGTCCATCCATGTTATCACAAATGCATCAAATTTATCTTTTTTGACACAAAACATTTGGCCTAGGCAATTTGAGAAGAAGGTGAGATGGTTCATATTCCAAGGTCAGTTTGGGACCATTAGACAAGTTACAACCTCTAGTTCCCTGACATGCCCATTGTGGAGACAGCACTAGACTGTTCAGAGAACTAAAGTGTGAGATCCAGCATTGTTCACCCCTTCCTAGATGTGGGGCCTGAGGCAAAGTACTTACACTCATTGAACTTCAGTTTCCTCATCTGTGAAATAAGAGCAACAAGTCCTCTTCTGCCTACACAATGAAGTTATGATTGTTATCACCATCTCCTCTATGCGAGCTCTCCCTGTAATAAATGTCTCCTAAGCCTTGTGCCAGGACTGAATTATGTTACCTCACCCTTACATCAACCTAATGAGGTAACTGTGGTTCCCATTTTACAGATGAGAAAACTAAAACGCTGTTGTGGTGAAACGTGGTGGAGCAGGACTCTGACTCCACAGCTGAGAAGTTGTTCCCTAATTCTAAGCTGTCTCAGTGCCTCTTGGAAAGTAAGGTGGGCTTTAGATGACTGGGACTCCCGCAACAGGTATGCACTAAAGAATAGCTCCTACCATAAGGAGCTTAAATGTAAAATCATAGTTTGAAGATATGCAGGGTTCAATTGCCACTGTAGATTTACCTGAACCCTGGGTCTCAAGTCAGTGGAGCAATTTCCTCTGATACAACGTGAGACAGAAAGACCCACAGCCAAACCCGGGCATGGTGGCTCGTGCCTGTAAGCTTCAGCCTATGAAGTGACTGGGGATAGGTATCACGTTTCGAGTCCTGCCTGGGGCACATAGTGAGACCTAGTTCCAAAAAAATAAAGCTGGGCGTGTTGGCGCACACCTGTAATCCAGCTACCTGGGAAGCTGAGGCTGGGGATTGCTTGAGTCTGAGGTACCCTGGCCAACGTAAGCCTGCAGTTCCACAGGCAAAAATAGCAGGACCTAACCTCAAAAAAAAAAAAAAAAAAAAAAAAAAAAAAAAAAAAA
>PVHY01022358.1:0-22532 GCA_004024945.1 Uropsilus gracilis
GAAGGGGGTGACGAAAGCCCCAAGTGCCAGGTGGGTGAGACTAGCGTCTCTGGCACCTGCACCTCACGAGACTGCGCCCCCACCCTGAGGGACGATGGTGTTCCTGGAAGTGGGACGGGAGGGCTGTAGCGGACCTAGAAGTTTCCTCTCGGCCGTGGAGGTGTGTAGCGCAGGGCCGGGGCGCTCCGGAGGTTTAGCACGCGGAGGCGGGCCCTTGCCGAGCGCTTACAGTTCTCAGCCTGTGTCCCGGGGAGTGTGCTTATTGCTGCGCACCCACCCTGGCGCGACACTAGCTGTGTTGGAGGGTGGTGGCCCGCGTTCACAGGAGCCTTGCCTGGAGTTCCTCTTGGAAGGGACTGCCCAGGCCTCATCCTGCCGCTGAGACAGCTCTGGGGGCCGAGGCAGCCATAGCAGCCCGCCTGGGTCCCCCTGCTGCTCTGTGAGGGCAGTGGGCCTCCAGCTATGGGAGCTGGTCATGCAGGGAGGTCCCCTGTTGAAAGGAGGTGTTCCTGCGGAGGGTGGGGTCACTGCTGACTTCACCGGGTGGCTGCAGAGGGCTGCAGGGGGCGGCAACTACCAGCCCGAACAGCAAAACAAATGGACTTGCTTTCTCTGCTATGAAATGCGGGAGGTGCTAGGAGCCCTCAGCAGGCTCTGTCTTCCCGTCAGCTTCCCTGAAGGGGGGGCAGGGTCCTGGAGGTGGAGCCATTTCAGAGACCAGTCCCAGAGCCAAGCGGTCATGGTTTCCTTTTGCCCAGTGACAGCACAAATGGACGATGAGTAAGCCTTGATGTGCTCTGTTGACTGACCTTTTGTTGAGCGCCCACCATGCTTTGGCCTTAGGACTTTGTAGGCGTGGAAAACATCCCCTCTATTCTTCCGAGTTCTTAGCTGTAACCCCTGTGACATATTAATGAGGAAGAAACACAGGTGTTTGATAGCTTGATTACCTCATGTGCACACGGGAAACCACCAGGAAAATTGGGAGGTAGCTTGGAATTCTGCATGATGTACCTGTTTTTTTTTTTTTTTTTTCCGGGGAAAAGGAGGAGAGAGTTGGCTCCTCAAAGAAGAGCCCATGAGTTTTAGGAGGACAAATCACTCCACAGAGGTGGGGATGGGGGGAAGTGATTGACAAAGCGAGTCTGCATGTGGTGTATACACCTGGTCTCTTCTGGGATAAGGGTCAGTCTTCCCTGGCTGAGGACATACCCATAGAGGATGTTTAGTTCCTTTCGCAGGACTGATCTTGAGCTGTAGGTCAGGAGTGCTCAGAGGATTCCTCTGGCTTGGTTCGCTGTTTGTAAGTGCCTCAGACTCCGTCATCGGTATGCCAAGTGACCTAGTTGGAGTGGTGTGTCTGGAATGCCTACTGTCAGGTGTTGACATGGTGTATTCTATTCTCTTCCGTGTGTGTTATTTTGTTTATGCTTGATGACAAGTGACAGTGTCATTATCACACCAGTCTTACAGGTGAGGAGACGGGCGGTTAGGTAACTTGTGTAAGGCCCAGGAGCTAGAGCAGGACAGACTGGAGCCTAAAGTTCTGTGGGATGCCAGGGCCATTGTTAGTCTAATCCACGCCGTACAGATCATTGCTGTGATCGATGACTCATCTAGTAAATATCCCCCCGAAAGGGGCGGCTGGAAAAGAGGCTGACAATGGATTCATGGCCCTCGGTTTGTAGTAGGGTTGAGAAAATTAGGAAAGATTAAGAAGCGTGCTCCAGCAGGATGATATTACAATGTAATTTCCACGGCCAATTTTGTTTATGGCGGCGGATTTAGTTGACTTGCTCTGTGTGGGGAGAATATGCCTCCTGTTCCTGGACCACGGCCTGGTGATCATTTTGCAAACGGGAAGAGCTGTGAAGTTATCATCTTCAGAATGGCATTCAGACACCCAAGCTCAGCGATGATAATAGGATCTGTAACTTGTACTTGTAATTCATTAAAAATATCTGGGAGAGGGGGAAGAGGTGGAATGCAATCCATTGAGTTCCGCGAAGAGCTAATTGAACTATAAAATAGACATTTTATTTGGGTGATGTTTCTCCTTAAAATCTTATATACTTTAATTTCACTGAATGACTGGAATGGGTTCTCCAATGAATACAGAAATTACATCAAACTTCATTGTCTTTGTTACTGCCCTACAATTTCGCAGTTTTAAATCACTGTTCGTCTGAAGACTTAGCAGTGTCTTTATTTCTTTTCAGCACACTGAATAGCAGTTACAAACTCAGTCACAAATTTTGAATAAGATTCAGACAATCATGCGCCATCGAATTAATCCTGCCACACACAGATCTGGCCAAAATGTTTCCGTAGACTTGGGAAATGAAGAGGGTATGAACTGGGTTGGAGAGTTTCCTAAGAAATAATTGAAACCCCCCCCTCCCTTAATTTTTTTTTGTTTTTGAGACCAGGTCTCACTATTTTTGCCTGTGGAACCGCAGGCTCATGTTGCCCCAGGTACCACAGATTCAAGCCATCCCCAACCTCAGCCTCCCAGGTAGCTGGGATGACAGGCACGCACCACCACGCCCAGCTATTTTTGGGGGACTAGGTCTCACTACGGGCCCCAGGCGGGACTCGAACCGCAATCCCCGGGCCCGGCCGTGACTTCCTAGGCTGCCGCTTACAGGCACGCGCCACCAGGCCCGGTCTCCCCGCCCCTTAATTAGAAGGTGACTATTTTCAACTATGACAGTGCTTATCAATACTTCTAATGACCTAACACAACTACCTAGGATGACCTTTGACCTTGGATGGATGCTGTGGATTCGTGTGCATTTTTCTTAGACTAGCGAGAGCTCTGTGCTTCCTTGAGTGCTCACCAACTGACCCAACTGCGAGCATTTCCACGAGCTCTGCTGAGGCGGTCACGCTGATGGGCTGTGGGGGAACTGCAGGGTACGTGGGCCATCTGCAGGGCGCCAGGGTCCCAGGCGGTGGGCCCCCGCCCCGCTGTCTCTGCCTAGCTGTGTCTCTGATGGTCCCTGAGGCTGCTGGGATCTGTGTCCTCACCCCAGAAGCAGGGACGGTGACACCAGGCTTGTTTTAGGGCCCGCGTCTGATTGATATCTGTAGTGGTCTGAGGAGAGCCGGCCTGAGGGAGCGTCAGCCCTCACGTCTCATGCCTTCCTGGGAACGGAGGCGCCTTTCTCCAGCGACTTTAAAGGCTGGTCTTCGTCCTGAGGAACCTAAAACCCGCCGGGGCTGGCTGAGCGTGCGGGGTGCCAGGAGGAACAGGGGGAGGTGTTTGCGCCAGAGATTTTCATTTCCTCAGGCAGTTGCACCTGTTACTGCAGCAACGCCCGTCCATCTGACCACAATGAGTTCATGAAAGAAAAGGGAGAGTAGTCATAGAAACCACAGAGGGGAAATTATAATCTCCGCTGATTTCCGCGTCTTTAGTTATTAAGCAATAAACAGAGTCCTCATAAACATGGAAATGTCTTCTACAGAGAAGCGCTCGGCGCCCTGCACTCATTTCACCGAAATCTAATTGTTTTCCACATTAAAGAACTAGCTACCTTTTTCTCTGTCGTCCCGAGCTGGCCTCGCTTTACTTCCACTGGTGAGTTATGGCAGATCCGACCAGCTCAGGCAACGAGGAAGGCTTTCAAACCAATGAGTTTCCTTTCCAGACGCGGTGATAAGCGGCGCGAGCCTAGACAGCGTTGCTCTAACTGCATGAGAGCAGTTGGTGGCCATGAGAGCAGGTACGAGAAGACATCACAGGGCGAAGCAGAGCGACCTGGGAAGGGGCAGGTCGTTCCCGCTGGGGGGAGAGCAGGCAGGGCTGGTCACGGCAGAGAGCCCAGCACAAGGAAAACCGGACGTCTGTAATCGGGCAGGATGTCGTAACCCCCCCACATTCTGCTTCTGTGCCTCAGCTCTGCTCCAGATGGGCTCTCCATGGAGACAAGGCACGAGCGTCACACAAAGCTTAAAGGGCGTGCGGCAAGCCGTCGGGGCCCTCAGCCCCTTTCACTTAGTCGCCCTCAGATCCGAGCTCTCATGAAACTTCCCTGCCCCCTTATTTCCGTTTCTAAAGAGTCTGTGTCGAGCGGCGGCTGACACAGAGCGTCTGCTGCCTGAAGATGGTTGATCTGCCACCGGTTAGTGCCTCCTGAGGCCAGCTGCCCTCGCGCTGTGGTCCAGGAGATGGGGTTTCTTCAGATATTAAGCTGCAGCCAGCCGCGAGGCGAGACCCCCCCCCCCTCCCCAGGCATTCATTAGTGCGCAGACCTGGCTTCCCAAGGTTCTAGACTGCCCCGGCGACTGCTAACCCCTGGCTGTCCTGCAGAGTCTGAGCAGCTTTACCCACTCCTGCCCCTTCCTGTCAGCACTGATCTCGAGCTCTGGATTCGGTGCTTCCAGGGGAAGGCCTTGGTTCTGAGCGTTCGGTGCTTGTGGATGAAAGGGAGAAGTTTGCAGACTGAGAATGAGGAAAACTCCCTAGTTAGGAAACCTGTGGAGCCCTTTCCAGAAGGCGGCTGAGCTCCTGATTAGCCGCTATGAGTGATGACAACTTGGCTGGCGTTTATTTATGCCTCAAGCCCGGCTGGCAGTGATCAATGCACTACAAGCGTTCGTCTTGATAATTATCTCATCACTAAGGAGACATGGATATACTTTTTATTTTACTGATGAGAAAGTGAGGCTTGGAGAATGTTAATACCTTGCTCCTGGGGGTCGTCAGCAGATCATAGGTGATTACAGAGGCCTCCCCTTCTTAGCTCAGTACCCGTGCTCTAAAGGGCTATGGCAATGCTTCTCAGAGCAGGTCCCCTGGGCAGCCAAACATTTCCTAGGAAATGCTCATGGTCCAGCCCTGGCACTGAATTAGGAACTGGGGTTGGGCCCAGCCATCCACGCCTACGCAGGTACCAACAGGTCCCGAGCTGGCCAGGCCTCGAGATCAGTTAACAAGAAGACCTCCTTCTCCTATCTGCCTTCGCCAGGTGCTTTACAAGCCTGCGACGGTGGACCCTGAAGAGACCCTTTCAAGAAAGAGTAAGTTATCCAGAGAGACATGGGAAGATGCTCAGACCTCCAGGTTCCCCAAGTTCCCGCCTCCCTGTAGCTCGGAGCTTACGACACTAGCCACACAGGAAGGCAGGTGACGTGGGGAAATTGACTTTGTCTCAAAGGAGCACGCGCGCCTCATGCTCCGTGACAGGTACTATATGGATTAAGAAATATCATTGATGACTTTATGCCGCTAATGAAGTCGCTGAAGGACAGAGCCGGCTTCTGAGCTTGAGCACCGGTGACAGCCTCTCCCTGCCAGGAGAGGGGAGCGTGTGTGCCCTCAGGAGCCCTGCGACTATGACACTATGGCACGTGCACAGTGTGCGCTCCATAGCATCCTGGTGGGAGGAAGTGGGAGACAGCATTCCCTCCCAGGACACATCCGTTCATGCAGAGCTCAGGAGACAAGGCATGTCTGTGATATTCCGGCCGAGGTGCTGCAGAAGACACTCTGGGGGAGCCCCTTGAGAAGCTGGGGCTCCTGGACCACTGGCTGTAGAGCCACTGCTACGGGGTGCATCTGTCTTCCCAACCCAGTGGCTCTTGTGAAGATGTGCGCTGGCCTTCAGCTGTTCCAATGTCTTGGAGTATTCCCAACTCGGGAGCCACGCCTGGTTTCCCCGGCCCTGCCCACGGCATTATCTAAACAGTGATTCAGGAAGATCAGTTGTGTTTATTGACTCTGTCCTCTGCACCAGGCACGTAGCAGCAGCTTAATAAACACCTGCTGGGTGATGGATGGTGCTTCCTTCTCTAGTGAAGCGGTTCTCCACCCTCCTGCCTCAGTGTTCTCACTAGCCGGTGCTTCCTTTTGATGGCCCACATCGAGGCTGCCCATTTCATAAAACGCACCGCAAGTTCAGGTGCAGCATACCGTGTTTTTGAAGGCTCAGCCGTGTCTGCACCAGCCAACCTGATGGAGTCATCTTTCAAGACTTCTTCGAGGAGCTGCTCTGTGATGACGGGAGTGTCATCATACCACCTGCTCTTCTGCCTCCAGAAACTTGTAGTTTCAGAGTGCTTGTTTGGGGGGTCATCACCGCAAAGGTGTCTGTTCTATTCTGTTTCTGACTCTCTCTGGTGTTGTCAATCTTGGGCCTTAGGGTTTTCATCTTAGAGATTCTACTTCTGTCACTGTCCCGTCTTCCAGACCTACATCCAGTGTTCAATCTGTAGTGTCTTGAACGTAGGGAATGTGGCGATAATAGCTATCTTCGTCTCCTTGTCTTCTAATTCCAGCATTGGTATCATTCCCAGGCTGATTCCACTTGACTGATTTTCCACCTCAGCGTAGGTCAGTTTCCTCCTTTTTTGTCATGACTGACAATTTTTTATCCGCTGTCAAAAACTGTGAGTTCTATCTTGTTGAGCACTGGATGTTTTCATAGTCCTTACAGACATTCTTGAACTCTGTTCTAAGCTGTGCTCAAGTTACTTGAAAAGAGTTTGTTCCTTTCTCATCTTTCTTTTCAGCTGTGACAGGTAGAACAGATTGATGTTCAGTAAGGAGCCAATTCTTACTCCCCTGAGGAGAATGCTCCCGAGTAACATCTCTCAAAGGTCAAGGAAATGGGAGGTTTCCAACCCACAAGTGGGGCTAGGAGCTGCTTGTAGGTCTGCAAGGCCTGTACTAGAGTCTCGGACACTTTCCAGTTGCTGACAGCCGTGGGGGGTCACCTCACAGCTGAGGCCTCTGCCGTGGCTGCTGCAGATGGACTCAGGTGATGTGGCTCTAGGTGGACTTAACCCCATGTCTGTTGAGATGGTTGTGAAGTTCCTTGGGCCACTCTCTGGGGCCTTCTTCATGACTCCAGGTCATCCTGGCCTACGAATTCTGGGTGCCTTTGTCCCCCTGTGCTCACCCCCTGTGCTGCACCTGCTGGGCTCTTGCTGCCTTCCCTCTCTCTGTCAGGAGCCTCCCTCTCACCCTGGCCACCATCGTCCTTGCTACCACCATTTTCCATCTGTCAGAGTGGCTTTTCACTGCCTGATGCCTAGAGTTTGAAAAAAGTCCTTGCAGGTATTTTCCCCGGCATTTATAGTGGTAGTTTTTGTTGTTGTTGTTGTTGTTGTTGTTGTTTGTAAAGGCGGAAGCTTAACAAGCACCATTGAGTGTCTATTTTTCTTCTTGAAAGACACAGAAATCCTGCATTTTAAAATTCGGGGAGCATTGTTCTTCTCTCATGAATTCTGGCCCTATTCTCCTCCCTGTTCCTTCCCTTGTTCTTCTCCAAGCATCATCCCTGGATCTTGGTGCATCTTTAATGTGTGTGTGTGTGTGTGTGTGTGTGTGTGTGTGTGTGTGTGTATATATATGCACTTATATTGAATTATATTATATTTATTATATTTTGGAGTGATGGATGCTCCATCAACTTTCCCTTTAAATAGTCTCAAGTTGTTTTTCATAATCCAGGCATAAAGCTTACATTTTATATATTGATTTACTGTTATCTCATTAGTTCATCCTTCAGAGCAGCCAGTGCCTTTTGGGCACAAATGCCATCATCTTATTTTAGAAATGCCTTGCAATTCCACGCGTTCAGAAAATATGATAAGCAGCTGATCTTATCATCAAGTCACTGGCAAAAACACAGCGTGGACTGGGGTAGGGCACATTCCTCTGAATCCTCCAGGTGGACATTGATCCGGTAATCAATATTTTACATATCGCCATTGAGACAAATCTCGAATCCCCCCAAATAGGATGATTCCTTCCATGTCTCTTTGCAGCGAGGCCCCTGAGTCTCAACCACAAACCAGAGCCATTTCATGGTGTGGATGCGCACACATGTGGGTCATGTGACAATGTTGACGGTAATTATCTCCTGACAGCAGGATGAAAGGTGGTCCTGGTTTATCTGGTTTTTTGGTATTTATTGTCATTGGGGCACGTTTATGTAAAAGTATCTTTTTGTAATATGAGAAATGGGTACATATGTTCTCCGATGAGATGGCCGCAAACACATCTACAACGCAAGGGTTAGGCCTGCTTTCTGGAAGGACTGTAGAGCTCGGAAAGAGGACGATAGCCAAGCTTCCTAAGCATTGTCCTCAGCGGCGCTGCGAGTGTGCACTCTCCATCTTAAGTGCAGAAGTCGTGGGCACATCTCACCTGATAAAGCTTCTCATGCTCCTCTTCTCACGACCCTGCACTGGTGTTTATTCCACTTGGCCTGACCTGCTGGTCAGTGTGGTCATTCCCTTCCTGTTATCTCTTGAGTGTCTATGTCAGATGGTCTGCTTTCAATGGTCAGTGGTCAAAGTGATTTCTCTAGACTCCACAGATAAGTGAAGCCAGCTGGTATTTATCTTTCCCTTTCCTGTTCACTTCACCTAGAACAATCCCTTCTCACTCCACCCATGTTGCTGCAAATGGCATGGCTGTGTCTTTCTGATCACTGCGTACTATTCCATTGTGTACGTACACTGCATCTTCTTGACCTACTCGTCCAGCCTGGGGCACTTAGGTCATTTCCATGTCTTAGCTTTTAGAAGGGACTGAACTGAAAAAAGAGAAGAAACCAGTCAATAAATCAGCAAATGACGAAGGGGTGTGAAAATAGTCTCACTTGTGCTTTCTTGATGGTAAGAGTTGGTGGTGTGAGGGTTCCGGAGTTCAGTAACTTGACATAAACATAATTCATGATCCTTTTGAGTTCAGCTCTGCAGTGGAATGGAAAGTAGCTGAACGTGTGCATCACATTCTCAGAATATTTGAGTCCTCCACGAAGTCTTTCTTTAATTATCATTTTAATTTTATTCTTTCTTTAGATTTTACAGTATCAGCAAATGGTTATTGGAAATCCCCCCCACCCCCCATTGACAACCCCTCTGTTCACTCCGGCCCCTTTCCTTGTTTTTTGATCTATGTTGAGTCCTTTGGTTTCCTCATTTTCTGTGGGTGAGGGGCTGTGATAGCCTAGATTTCTAATTATCTCTGACTTAGATGTTCAAGCCTGCGAGATCAACAGAGTAACACATCACGTTCAGTTTTCTCCCTCATGCAAGCGGACGGGAGGTGTGGCCTTTGTCAGGACACATGTCTTGTGGCTGGCACCTGACAGTGGAGAACTGAATAGACTCTTCATTCTTTTCTGTGGTGATGTTGCCGTCATGAGGTTTGCGCTCACAATCAGCACTGAAATCAGTGTCCGAAACGTTCTCATCCACGGTCATTGAAGTTGCTGTTGCGTTGACGTTGGTCCTTTAGAAGGCACAAGTCCTCACGCGTGAAGGCAAAGGAAAGATGCCCCCGTTTCCCCATGTTTTATGCCATCTCTTCCCTTCAGGTCTCTGCCGGCATGTGCGTTTCTGGAGCCTGCACAAGTGAACTGTCAGTGTTACTGAAGTTGTGACATGACACCTCTCCCTCACCCGTCCCACTCGTGCTTGGTCAGGCGTATGTGGAGTGTGTGTCCTCGCTCCTCCAGCCTGCCTCAGGCACTTGAAATAGGGGTGAGCCAGCTCTCACAGCATTGCCCTCAGGCCTCATGTAGCATAACCCTGAGGGAGGCGATTCTGATTCGTCAGAGAATGACCCTGTGCAGATAAGTGCCTGATTCCATCTGGAGGCACATGTATGACGGGAGGAAGGACCACGCTCCATCTCAAGTCTGTGAGGAATCGTGTCAGGGAAACCTGGCCCAGAGGGGGTCTGTGTGTGTGTCCTTCCTGTCTGCAGCGCTGGAGCTGAGCCCCCGCCGGCGGGTGAAGAGGGACCCTGGGAGGTGGCAGCCTGGGAGGGAACAAGGCCCAAAGTGAGCTCCTCCCACAGGTCCTGTCAGCGCAGGCTTGCTCAGGTCAGAGGAGGCCCCACGCTGGTTCAGCAGGAGAGGGAGGAGGGAGGTGGTGTGGAGGGACGTGGTCTCTGCACCCCTCTGCTCATGTGGGGGATGGGAGGGCAGAGCTCTGGGGGTCTGGTCACGTGAGGCCTGCCGGGCCCCCACACTCCTGGTGGTGCTCTTACCCTGGGCCTCGCCCTGTGGCCTCTGCTGAAGGAGGAGGAAGACGACGGCGTGACTAACGTGTGAGACACACGTCCTGACACTTCAGAAAGTTCCGTGCCAGCTTCCCGAGCGCCGGGCACCCCATCCCCCGGGCAGGGACAAGGGTTCCGGTTCCCCAGCGCCTCTCAGCCAGTAGCTCCTTCGCCTGAGGACTGAGTTGAAACCCGCTAGACCCGCCTTTGCTCAGTGCAGTCACCTCAGGATGCTCTTGCTGTAAAGAGGGTCAGCGCCCAAGGAGATGATTTGATCCGGTTTCATGAAGTCTGGAAAGCCACCCTGTGTTTCTTTCGGAGGGAGTGTAAATAGGGAGAGCGTGAGCCTTAGAGGCCAGTTAAATCATCAGGTTCATGCGGCCCGGCCCCAGGCCACCCGCGGAGGTGGTCTTGCCTGAATCCTGCTCGTGGGGGTGATGGGCCGCTGGGGTGTGGGACTGTGTGTGCCGAGATGCAGCCAAGACTCTTGTTGTGGCTGTCAGTCCAGCTTCCCCCATGGAGCTTGATTCACCACCAGTAGCTGCTCTCACAAGAAGCTTCCATGTGTCTTGATGCCAGAATTCTCTTTGTTTTGTGTTTGCTTCCGTGTGTCCGTATTCGTCAGCTCCCCGAGAGAACGCGGGTTGAAGTGTTCGAACGTTATTTCAACTTAAGTAGTGTTATATAGATGAGATATATATATATATATATATATATATATATATATATATATAATATATATTACAGATATATAATGACATGAATATATTGGCTGTACGACAGAATATATTTAAGGTAAGACTCGGGCAGGACTTAGCAGTTGAGGAAACAGGGGTTATGGTGCGTGGGTACAAGTCAGAGGCATCCTCTTGTAGACAACAGTCCCTTTGAGGAACTCTGAGGAAACGTTACGCAGAGACTCCAACTCGCCTCTTCTTTAACCTTTATTCCAACCTCCTGGGATTGAGTCATTAGCAGAAAATAGCGGTTGGCCCGAAATGAAGGGAAGCCTCTGTCCAGTGAAGCAGCGAAATACAAGTTCTCCTGAACCAGATGAGCTCTGGCAGTGGTCTGCGACGTCAGATAATGATGCAGCAGAATCCAAAGGACCTTCTCACAGAACCTGTGAGCACCTTCCCCTCCATCTCCCTGTCTCTCAGGGTGACTTTTTTTCCAGTCTGGAGAGAATGTGGCTGTGGAACACGCACACATGCATGCATGCATGCATGCGCACACACACACGGACACACACACGGACACGGACACACACACACACACACAGTCCTGTCTTGAGTAAGGAAATTCTTTGGAAAAGGAGGGCTAACCCCACTTGACTCTATGATGCCCAAAAGAATTAAGTATTCATGGGGTAACCCCCTCTTTTCCCCACCTCCCCAGTCCTGTCATTTCAAAGACCCAGCTTCAGTTTGTAGAGATGCAAATGAAACCCACCATTTAAAACTTTTAAGGTAGGAGAGCATTTCTCATTGTCTGCAGTAATACCTATCGATTTCATCCATAACAGTATTTTTGAAGGACTCCGTATAGATGATGAAAACAGGAAGAGAAACGGATCTGCTAGATCAAGCTATCATCTCTAGATCAATGGGCAACTTTATTCAGCAGCTTAGAATCTAAATTTAAAAAAAATTAAAAATATATTTCATATTAGCTATGAAATATATTTACATGAATTAATTTTTAATTCTTGGTGCCCAAAGGCAAGAGATGTTTCCCTGTGACCCCGGCTTCTCAGACGGGCAGCCTGAGCCTTAGCCTAATACATACAGAAATCCTGCTAGAAGAAAAGCATCCCACTGCTGTAGAATTTAGAAGTTTTCTTCTTATGCTTTGCTCCAGGGCGCCATTTGGAGCTTCCCAGTTGCAGTAAAGTAACGCTCTTTTGAACCGAAATGCCATTGATGAACTAGTCGTCTTTCTCCTCCGACCTGGATTTTTCCGCTGTTTAATCTTAGGGTGACTCCATCATCTCAGTGGTCCTGTATCCTCCCAGCCCTGCTGACTGCTTAATAACAGGCCGTGGAGGCTTATCTGCTACACTGGGAGAATCTTCCCAACAGGGGCATTTCAGAACAATGAGCTGGCAGACCCTGATTCTTCTGTTTGCTTTACTTTAACTGTAATTTCCTCACAAAATTCACCAACAGAAGCCTGTAGTTCTCTGAGTTTTGAAAATCTCACTCATCAAAACAATTTCCCATCATGCCCTGAATTTCATTGCATTTCCTTTGAATTCAACCCTTAGGAGTTTCTTGGTTTTTCTCCTCCCTCTGGGGACTGGAGGGCTAGAGAGGTCTGGGTATAGGCACTGCCCCCTTCCCCTGCCCCCCCACTCTCCACACCCCCTCTTAGGCTCCAGGCAAGTCCTCTCTCCAGGGCAGCTCCTGCTGGAGCAGAGTCTCCAGGCAGAGCAGGGCTGGGGGTTCTGGTCCCCTCCCCTGGCTGGACTCACTGGGGGACTTTCCTCTGATTCTCAGTGACCTATCTCTTGCAGCTGTCGGCAGTGAAACCAGGAGCTCCTCCCCTCCCATCTCTGAGTGGCCTGGATCTCCTGATTCTCCAAGGTGCTTCCAGGGATCCTCTGTTGGGTGATTGCTGGGTTACAGCCAGATTTTCAGGCCTGGCAGGGTCTGTGGGGGTCTGCTCTTGGCGATCCGATCCAGTAGGCTGTGATTTCTGATGCACATCCCAGGGGCAGAGATCCTCCATCCTCCATCCACCCCTCTCTTCCCATCCAAGAAGAGGCCTTGATTTTGCAGTGTTCAGATCTGTCTCCTTGTTGGGATGACCTGTGACTCAGGACCCTCGAGGCAGAAGAGGGGATGGACTGACAGCCTTTTGGGGCTATGGGGCAGCCAGGGGGTTTGTGCTGTATGGGAGCGAGCACTGCAAGCCTGGACCCTTTAAGGATCTGTTCATTCCATGTAATGTTTCTGAGTTACAGGGAGAAAATTGCTCTTATTTCCTCCTTACATTTATTTTATTGAGTTGTAAGTCATGCAGCACAAAATTCGCTCTTTTATAGCCTATAATTCAGTGGGGTTTCATATGTGGCATTCCTCCTGAGTTTCTGCTTCATCTGCACAGACACCTCTCCTTAACCTCTGAGATTGGACCTTTCTGTCGTCTCTCTTTCTTTCCCCTGTTCAATTTGGTGAGCATTTTATCAATTTTATTGATCCTCTCAAAGAAGGAATCTTTAGTTTCATTAATTTTTCTCTAAATGGATGTCTGTTCCTTGTTTTCTTCCTGCTTTGGAGGAAGGGATTATATTATTTTGCTTTTTGGTCAACTGTTGGCTGTTGTACTTGGTACTGTTTTCCTGATAAAATATACTTTTTTCCTAATATAATTATTTAATGTGATAAAGAGTCCTTCTAAGCATTAATGCCTTCACTTGTAGCTGACAGATAGATGCATAGAGATTGTGTCTTCACTTTCACGTAGTTTAAAAACAACATAAACCCCACCCCACCCCCGCCAAGGCCTTCATTTGTTTTAGTGCCTTTTTAGAAGTGTGCTGTTTCATGTTCAATTATTGGGTATTTTCCAATGCCCTCTCTTTTTTGTTATAATTTAATTCTTATTTATATAGGATGCATTTATGATTTCTATCTTTTGAAATGCATTTGTATTTTTAAGGAAAAAGTGGCCTTTTTTTGCTTCTTCTTACATTTACCATTTCAGGTGTTCTTTTTCTCTCAGTGTACATCCACACTTCTTTTTGGAGTCATTTCCTTACTGTCTGGAGAACTCACTTAATGTTTTTTTGAAGCTCAGGCCTGTGGAACAAAATCAAACTCAGGTTCTCAGAGAAAGTCTTTGCTTCGCCATTAGGCTTGAAAGATGTTCTTGCAGGGAGTAAAATCCTTCTCTGGCCCTCTTTGTTCTTCAGAGATTTCCCTCAGCAACTGACTGGCTTGGCAAGTATTTCTGACCTGAAGCCTGCTCTCATTTTTGTTTTTCTCTACATAACATACCTTATTTTCTGTTGCTGATTTAAAAATATTTTCCTTCGGTAAGGGTTTTCAGCAATTTGGTGAGGATGTGCCCTTTTGTTTGTTTTTCCTTTTTGTTTAATCAGCTTTCATTGAGTTTCTTGGATCTGCAATCACAGCTGATAAGAAACCAAAAAAAGATTCCATCATCTTTTCAAATTTTTGGCCATCTCCTGCTCTCTCCCCTGAGATGTACATTACTCACAAGGTAGCCTGCGTTAGGATTTCTACAGCTCATAGTCGTCTATTTACTTTCTGCAAACCTTTTTCTCCTCTCACTGTTTAATTATGCCTCATTTCTATTGCTGCCCATCCATTTTCATTAATCAGCTCGTATCTTATGCAATTAAATCAATCCAACATATTTTTCTTTTTCTATTCACTTTATTGTTTGAAGTCAGAGTCTTAACTTCCAGCGATAGGTCTATTTGAGCTGCCTCAGTGTGGACCCAGCGATCTCAGACCTTTCTTTTCCCATGACCATTCTATCAGCCCTCAGGTCCCTTTATCCTTGCCCCTCCCCCCTTAATCTCTGATCCCTCAGTTTGTTTACTAGGATCTGCTCGTCTTTAGAAATATTTTGCTTTGAAAAATCACCCTCTATGTGAATGTCCAGTAGTTATCTTTAGCATTTGCACTGACTGATACAATGGACTGCCTCAGATTCCTCCCATGTTGCTGTGAATGGCAGCATTCACTCTTTCTGGCTGTATAGTACTCCACTGTTTGGCTAGACCACATCTTCCTGACCCATCCTCTGTCGATGTACACGTAGGCTGTCTCCGTGTCACAGCTTACGTAAACAATGCTGCCATGGAGCCTGGAGTGTTTTGAGTTGTTTCATGATCTCTGGGTGGGAATCCAGGGGGGTTGCTGAGTCACATGGTATTTCCATTTTCAGTTAGTTTTCTGTTTTTTAAGATAAATGCACATCATTTTCTGAAATGGTTCTACCAGATCACATTCCCAGCAACAGTGTCAGCAACCCCCCTGGATTCCCACTCTCTAGTACTTGTTGGGGAACTGGTGTGAAATGAGGTTTTGACCTGCATCTCCTTCATTAAAAGTCATGATGAACTTTCCCCTCGTGTAGCTACTGGTCTTCTGGACACCCTCTTTGGGATATTGTCTTTTCAGGTCACCTGCCCATTTATTACTTGGGTTATTTGTTGTTATACTGAATAACTTTTTGCATCTGTGGAATATTAATCCCTCATTGGTTATAAAATATGTACATATTTTCTCCCATTCAGTAGGTTGTCTTTTGAATCTACTTATATTTCCTTTTACTATGAGATAGTTTTTTGATTTGTGGAAATCCTGATTTTTTAAATTTTGCTTTTATTTCCTTTGCTGTAGGGGTCAAGTCTCCAATACATCTTTAACATGTATATCATGAATCATCCCCCGAATAATATATATTTTATGGATTTATATATATATATATAAAATATATTTTATATATATATATATAAAATATATTTTATGGACATAATTTTGTATATGGAATTAGAGAGAGATCCAGCTTAATTCTTGTATGTGCTTTCATTTAGTTTACCCAGCACCATTTTTTAAGGAGGTGCTCCTTTCCCCATTGTATAGTTAGAGCTCCTCTGTATTAATATATACAAGAACTTATTTCTGGACTTTTATTCTGAACCATTGATCCATATCTTTGGTTCTATGCCAGTGCCATATTGTCTTAATGACTGTGGTTTTATAGTATATAGTCAGTTAGCTTTCTTTTTTCTTAGGATTGCTTTTGTTATTTGCATTATTTTATTGGTCTATATAAATTTAATGTATTTTGTTCAGTTTCTTTGAAGAATACTCTTGGTGTTTTGACAAAGATTACATCAAATTTATATATTGTGCCAGGCATGGTGGTGTGTACCTGTAAGCAGCAGCCTAGGAAACTGTGGCGGGGACCAGGGATCGTAGTTCGAGTCCCACCGGGGGCAAGGTAGTGACACCTAATCCCAAAAAATAGCTGGGCTGGTGACATACACCTCTAATCCCAGCTACCTGGGAGGCTGAGGCTGGGGATTGCTTGAGTCCATAGTACCCCAGGCAGAGTGAGCCTGCAGTCCTTTGGGCAAAAATAGTGAGACCTAGTCTCAAAAAAAAAAAAAAAAAGTATATATATATATATATATTATATATATATATACATACATAGCTTTTGGTAGAATAGTCATTCTACTGTATTGAGTCTCCCCATCCATAAGTGTGAGGTGTCTTTCCGTCCCTTTATGTCATGATCTAAATCTTTTCATAACATCCTACAGTTTTCATTGTATAAGTCCTTTGCTTCCTGGGTCACGTTAATTCCAGTGACTTTTCATTTTAAACATTGCATTTTTTTGATCTGTAGGAGTTCCAGATGTTACTTTTCATGGACATCACTTTTCCCTACCTTTTTAATATATGCAGAACTATCATGATAGTTTCTTGTCTTTATAACGGATCAGGTTCTTTTCTGCTAGGCCCATCACTTCTGGTTTTCCCCTTCTAAATTTGGGTCCGCTTTTCTTGTTTAGTTAATTTATCATCTTTTCAATTTTTACTCCATTGGACATTGTATATTTTACCTTGTTGGTTGCTTGATTTGCTATTTCTTTTCATTACTGTGGGATTTTGTTCTGGTGAATGGTTAAAAAAAGTTTGTTTTGAGGTTTTCTTTTAAGCTGTATTGTAATCTTTAGTCTAGAGGTAATTTGGGCTGCCTATTAAATATCTTTCTGAGGATGCTTCTCAACACTCTGTGCAGATGGGAACACAAATTATCCCCATTCCCAACATAAGCTTTAAAGTATTCAGATAACCAAAATCATCTGGTTTTTGTGTTTCTCCTGATTTACTTCACTTAGCATTATCTCTTCTGTTATGTGGGGTGACTGGGGGAGGGGGCAGGCTTTTTACTAAAATTCCTTTTTACCAGCTTTTCCTAAACCAGATGAAAACCTTTATCTTTTAATCTGATGCAAAAGCCTTTATTAACCCTTAAGCTTCCACACACAAGTCACCTTTGTCATTTAGATACCTGCTGTCATTCAGATACCAGAGCCCTTTCCATCCCAAACTAAAGAAAAAAAAAAAAAAACAACCAAAAGCATTTATTCCTAGACCTGCCCTGCCCTGCCCCTTTCAAGGTGCCCTGCCCCTTTCCACTCATTACCTTGCTGTGTGATTCCTAAGCTAGACCAACCTCCTAAAGTGATCAAACTATTACTAAGCAAGCAAGCAAGAAAGTGATTAGTACCTAAACATGTGCTATAAGATAAGCATGTAAAAACTTTGGTTACCCCGTTACATGTGCTACAACTTACACATGTAAAACCCAGTCACCCCGCCACATGTCCAAAACTGTCATCAGTCTCTGGTCGTCTCACCGCATCTCCAACTGGGGTTCACAAACACATGCTCCAGAAACGACATTTCTCTTTCCTCCTCTGGTGCCCGTGTCAGCTTCCTCCAAACACATGGTCCAAGACATGGTGTTCTTTTCTTCTGGTGTCCATGTCAGCTTTAGGCCGTAGAAAATCTCCAACATACAGCAACCAACCTCGGGCCCATTTCTCAAGCTGCTCTCACAGCCTCTCCAAAGGCATCTGAATCAAACTAGATAAGACAAGCTCCAAGACAAAGCTCAAATCTCCAGACTCTGTAGGCTCCTTACGCACATACCATCAGCTCATACATGCTAAGGCTCATGAGTTCAGCTGCCCCACACACCACTGCCTATTCACAGTAAAACCTCATGGCTTCTCTGCTTTTCTGTCCTGCCACAGCTCATGCTGTTCCCAAAGGCCAGCCCACGACTGCCCCCAAGTCCCAAGTCTCTCACCGGCCGGGACCACTGCTCATGAGACAGCATCCGACTTTCTCTCTGCCTCAGCTGTGGCTCTGTGGCTCCGCAACCCGACCTCCACCTTCCCAAAATGGCGAATCCCACCTTTCTTCACGTGGATATGTTTATCCCTTCTCCTTGTCCCTCCTTCCCTTCTCTGAGGGAGACCCCTGTCCGTCACCTTATGTCACAAAAGCCTTGTTTTTCTTTGTTTCCTCCCCTTCTATCCTGCTGAAAGCAAACTATGACTTCTGATGAAGGCCGGCAACCCCACCTTGGCATAAGCCTTGTTCACTCCAGGGGCCCTGAAAGAATCCCTTCGGAAAGTCAAGTCTCCATAATATTGTCAAGTCCTTCCTGAAATTAGCTTTTTTAGAGCAAAAGGGAAGTAGCTCATATTTCCGAACTACACAGTGTTACTATCGATGCATAACATCAGCTCTGTTAATGGCAGATGCCACGCTAGCATCTTCCAGTTCCATCCATGTTGTTAAGAATGGGAAGATTTCATCATTTTTTTTAATAGCTGAATAGTATCCTATGTGTACATGGACCATATCTTCTTTATCCATTATCCGTCCTAGGGCAGATAGATTGTTTCCTTGGCTATTTTAAGTGGCATTGCAATTAAAATAGGAGGACATATGTACATTCAAATGAGTGTTTTTGCAGTCTTTGAATAGATGCCCAGGAGTGGGGCTGCTGGATCATATGGTAAAATCTATTTTTATTATCTTAAGAAACTTTCAGGTGTAGTTTAGATTTTCAGGCTGCTTTGGGAGATGACTGATGATTCACATTGAAACCATCCACCAACCTCTCAGTCACTCTGCTCTTTAATGAAGGGGTTTGTGCCTATTGGTTCAAAAGTATACCATCCACATTTACTTAAAATTTTGCACCTATTTTTGAATAATGGGATAGCAAAAAGACAGAAATCTTAATTACCTTCCTCCTAGAATTAGTATAATATTTCATCACATCATTACATTCAGTTTGAACTTTTATATTACATTAATATAATTTAGTAATTGATTTTACTGTAAATCTCATAGATGTCGCTATTATAAAGTATTAAAAATGTCATTTTCTTTTTATTATCTGATTTAATTTTCTGAATCATTCTCTAGTACAATTAAATTACTAATTTGGACTTTGAAGGAGAAATATATATAAATGTTGTGTGAATGAAGGAAAATATTAAAAGAAATTCAGTTAGGTTCATTTAATACCATTTGGTATAAACAGCCAGGCTGACATACTAAGTGCTCTCTGTGACAAATCCCTAGGAAATTTGTTTGAATTAGAAGAATGAAATGCTTTTCAATTAACATATGGGTTGTTTCTATGCAAATAAAGGTTTCTCCATTGCTTAAGGGAATATTTGAAAAGTTCATTTAATTACAATAGTTGCAAGTATTACCTCTGAAATCTGTTTACCCCTGTATTTATACATATCTTTTGTTTTATCCATGATCCTTCATTTCAAGTAAGCTGTTTTAAATGAGTGTAATCCAGAAGTTATCTCTAAGCAAGAGAAACAGGGGTCATGTTAATTTTCTTCTTTAGATCTTAATTTGATAAATGTTATGCATTCAATAACCTTTACCCTACACAAATAGTGCTGATCCACGTTGCAGATAAAAATGCCCTCAAACTTCCTTCCATCAAACACTTACATTTTCATGATAAAATTGTAAGTCATTGTGTGTCATAAAGCCAAAAGCTATGGTGATGTTTCTAGAAAATATGTGACCTGTAGTGTATCAACTTTAGAATAGTAGAATGTCTGAGTTAGATAATGTGATCTCTGAAATTCTTTCCAGTTTGAATTTTCCAGCTTAAGAAATTGAAGTGCATCAAGACCTGGGGATCCGTGGCAGAACCTATTACTTCCCTAGGTTGTAGTTCACGTTTGCTCATATGTTCCCATGACCTCCATCTCTGTTTAATTGTTTGCCAACTGATTGGCCTGCTCTGGGTGAGAATGATGCAGAGGAAGGTCACGGATTCATCAAGTATTTAGATAGGATGCCTTTGCGATAATTGTGCTTTTTCGCTCCCAGAAATTTCATTAGCTATTTGGTCAGTTTCCCTCTGTGACCTAATTAAATTTCCTGGGGATATTTTGATAGCCTCATTTACCTTGTTTTCCACTAGTGTAAACACACTAGACATTCTGGATTTTGAAAATTGAGAAGCCCTTTATTGAAATCTGGAAGCTGAGTTTTTGGCCTTGGTGAGATTGATAGGGTGTGCTACCCCCCCCCCCCCATTGTCTCCTGTTTTAAGATTACAGATTTCAAGGACAGGTATGCTAAAATGGGAGAATGACCTTAGCTGGAATTTCCCTTCAGGGAGACACAGGGGGAGAAGGAAGTGAAATGGTCAAAGTGAAACAGGTTTCCTGGAAGGGGGGAATCAGGATATATAAAGGGTGTGCAAACAAAGAGAAGGATTCCAATTTAGATCAGAGAGGCAATATGGAGATCTGATAGAGAGATTCAGTGGAGGAGAGATGGGAATCGGCCATCTTGTAGAGTAAGGATGGAGCCATGTGAGCTTGGCCATGAGGCCACCGGGGGCCTGCAACCCTTGGCTGGCCCAGGCTGGCAGCATGTGTGCTAAATGCAGTTAAGAAGTTTGCAGCTTTGAACTCCGTGTTGGAGTTTGTTTTGCTGAGTTTGACTTGTGTCTGCGAGAGGCCGTGCAAAAGTTAGGCCTGAAAAGGCAGTGAACTTGGCTGGGTCTGATCCATGGAGTTCCTGCTACCTGAAAATGACAAGGAGAAGGCAGTGTGGAAGACAAGGAGGAGCACGCCAAAGGAGTGCCCCAAAGAAAGATGTCTTCAAACAGGTGGAGAGGAACTCTGACTGGCTGACATTGGTGAGAGGATCAAAACTGAGAGACTGAGGATTTTTAGGCAATCTGGGAAAGGACTTTGGACAATGCTGAGAAAGGTTTTGGACAATGTTAAAATAATCCGGGTTTTCCTTACATGTTTCTTTGTAGTTATTAAGATAATTAGAAAATCACTGTTAGAAATAAATTAGTCTGCACTGACAGTCTTGCATTGGTTTGGTATTTTGGTTGAGAAATGCTGGGGATGGTGGAAAGAACCCACAAGTGTCAAGTTTAAACTGTCTTTAAGTTTTTTCTTCTGCAGTTTTTGGAGCTGAAGGCAGAGAGCTGCTGGCTGGCTTTTGCATATCAATGGTAAAGGTGATGAGTGTAAATGCTAATGAAGAGTGTGTAGCCTGTTTTGTAGGGGGAAGCAGGCATAGGTGTCTCTACTGCAAGTTAAAGGTAATTTCAAAGGAACTGCTAGTAAGCTGCTACAGAGAGAGAAGCAGGACTGTGGGTGTTTAAAGCAAAGTCCAAAAAAGCCCTTCATGGTTGCCCTGTTTCAAGATCATCAATCATATTAAAGTTTCTTTTTGAGATTTCCTGTATTTTGTGGTCACTAACTCTGGTAAGGGCCAATCTATATAGTTTTCTATTGGCAGATTTATGTTCTTTGCATTTTAAATCTGGAGGAAAAACTGTATTAAAGCCACCTTGGTTAATTTAGAATATCACTTTAATATTAGATGTATAGCTTTGGATAGAATTGATTTATTCCATGGATGTTCTTTATTTTTTATTTTTTTCAGTGTTTATGCTTCAGGGTATTGAAAGTGTGGGGGGGGGCACACCCTATCAGTATGATGGGGCTGAAGTTTGGTTGCTGGCTAGATCATCTCTTATCTGGTTAGATTTTCTCTTTCTTTAATTGATGTTTCAGCAATATGTATCATCATTAAGACAAAGTGAATTCATACAGTCGTGAGAATCTGAGATTTCATTTTTGAGTCTTCCAAAGCCTAAACTTTCATACCAATATGAAACTGGGTGTGAGAAAGAGAGACTTTTTAAATATAGCCAATAATTGAAAAATCCTCTTCCTCTAGCTTCTCCCTAAGCAGCAGACAAAGCAGTTGACTTGCATTTTCACTGACTTCTTACTATTGTTATGCACATACAAGCCACCAGCTTCTCTCCAGGCCCAGGCAATTGCAGAGAAAAAAAAGTTAGAATTGCATTTTGAATTCACAGCCCCTTGGCCTCAAATGTAGTTTTTAAACTTCTGCAACCTAAAGACATTCAAACGTGTGGGTTCTTGTCATCGGCAGTCCCTTGAAATCGGGTGAAAAATAAAAAAGACTTTTTGACTTGAACTGGAACACCTCTATGCCTGCTTCTCCCCAGGAAGCAGGCTACAACTAGTTGATTAGCATTTTTACTGTTCACCTACTATTGGTATGCAAAAATCAGCCTGCTCCTTTGGCATGCTGCTCCTCCATGCCTTCTTCCCCTTGTCCCTCTCCAAGTAGTAGTGAAACAGGGTAAAAAGAGACTTTCTGACTTAACTAACTGTTTACCCCTATCTGCTTGCTTCTTTCTTCAAAGCAGGCTACAAACAGTACTTAACTGCAATTACCTTTAACCTTAACTGGATACTCTTATTTGCCTGCTACTCTCTACAAAGCAGGCTACACACTCTTCATTAGCATTTTCACTGATCACCTTTACCATTGATATGCAAAAGCCAGCCAACTGCTCTCTGCTTTCAGCTCCAGAAACTGCAGAAAAGAAAAAC
>PVHY01022359.1:0-22522 GCA_004024945.1 Uropsilus gracilis
GCCCTATCTATGCACACAGCCATAGAGACGCTATTGAAAACATCTGGGATCCTTGGGGGGGAACTATACAAAACGGTCTGTTTTATTTCTCCTCTGCAATTACTTTTCCACTATCAGTTTATGCAAAAGACCCGTCCCTAAGGGCACCCGTGGAAATCGTGGCTTCGGTCGCCGCGCTGCACCTCGGTCTAGAACAGCGCGGCCCGCGACCCACCCGCCCCGACGCATGGACGGATGGACGGGTGGACAGACGGACGCGTGGACGTTCCCACTTTCTGCCGGTCTCGAGCGACGTTACAACGCCCTTTCTCCGCTGGTCTCCCCATCCTTGACGAACGGGACTACCTCTTTCGAGACCGTGCCGGCCCGGCGCCCCCCAGGACGCCCCTGCGCCCCCCGGCCCGTCCGGCCGCGGTCCCGCGTCCGCCGTGTCATTCCATTGTGCTGAGCTCACCGCGGCGCCCGGCGAGGCGCCCGGACCTCGCCGCGGAATGAATGACGGCGGAATGGACGCAGCGGGCCGCCCAAGCCCCGCGGCCCGCCCGCCTCGGGCGCCTCAGCCCCGCGCGCCCCGCGCTGACAGCCCGTCCCGCGACCGCATTCCTCGGCCCGGGAGGTGCGGGTGTGCGCGGCGCCCCCTGCTCCGCCGCCGCCCGCCGCCTGCCGCCGAGCCCGTCCCGGCCGGAGGCGGCCCGCAGGCCGGCGTCGCAGCGCGGGGTGTGGCGCGCCCCTCGCGGGGCGAGGCCGCGCGGCGCGGGACGCGGGCGGCGCGTGGGGACCGTCCGGGGGCGGCCGGGGCGGCGCCGGCGCCTGCAGATCCCTCCGCGCGGCGGCCGGCGCTTCTTCCTGCGGGAAACCCCGGGGTGCGAGGCCGGCGGCGGCGGCGGCGCGGGGGGCGGGGCCTGCGGGGGGCGGGGCCTGCGGGGGGCGGAGGCGCCGAGGCGGAAGGACACACGCGCTGCGCCGCCGCGCACCCGAGAAACTTTCAGCCAAACTTCGGGCGGCGGCGGCGGCGGCCGGGGAGTGGCGGACGCGGGGCGCAGGCGGAGGCGGCGTTGGAGCCCGAGCTCCTGGAGGCAGCGCGAGGCGACCCACGCAGGAGCGGGCGGCGGGGAGAAAGCGGGGGCCCCTCGATCGGGACCCCCTCCCCATGTGGATCTGCCCGGGCAGCGGCGGCGGCGGAGGAGGCCCCCGAGAAGATGCCCGGCCTGCGCCCCGCTCCGCTGTGCGCGCTGCTGGCGCTCTGGCTGTGCCGCGCGGCCCCCGCGCGTGGTGAGTATCGGGCGGCCACCTGGGGCCACCGTGGGGGTGGGGGGCCCCCCCTTCCGTCTTCCTCTCGTCAGTGAGGCCTCCGCCGGCGGCGCGGAGGGGGGCCCCGGGCGCCCGAGAAGTTCGGCCGCGACCGGGGTCCCCTCCCCGCGCGCGCCCGCCCCCCGCGGCCCCACGCGCGCCTCCTCCGGGAGGGCGGCCGGGCGGCTTCGCGCGCCTCGGAGGCTGCTTCCCGGCGCTGGAGCTCGGGGGCGGCCGCGTTTGGAGGGTCCCCGCCGCGCGGAGGAATGCCGGGGGCTGCGGGGGTTGGGGGGACCCACCCGGCGCTCGCCCCTTCGCCGCCGTCGCCGCCGCCGCGCCCGGGCCGGGGGGTTGGGGGGGTTCGGGTGGACGGGTTCGGGGTGGGGGGGGGCTGCCGTGCGCCCGAGCTCTGACACCCCAACTCCTTGGTCCTGGGGACTCTTTTGCTGGCGCCTGGGGGAGGTGGAGGCGAGAGCCGGGGCGGCTGGCGGGGCTGCGCGCTGGGCCCCAGGATTTAAAAATCTCAACTGCTGTTATTCTTTCCGAGGCGCGGAGCTCGGCCCTGGCCGGGTTTCAGAGTCTGTGACCAGCCCCAGGAATGTGGTGTGACGATCACCAACTCCTCCGACCTGGCAGCGCGGCGCTCTGGCAAGGGGTGGGGGCGGGGCGGGGCGGGGTGAGGCGCCGGGGAGACATTCGTTCTGGGCGCTGCTGGGGAAAGCTGCTTCATGGTTGGGTACTCGCGAGCGGCTTTCCGAACAGGGTTGGACGGAGGCAGGGAGCTCAAACCATGCCCGTGCCACCCACACGCCGAGATGCCGCAGTTCTTCACCCTGCCCGGTGGAGACAGCCGGCTGGGGCTGGGGAGCCCGGCGCTGGCATCCTGGGTTCAAATCCGGCTTAGTAAAGTGGGTGTGAAACCACCCAGCTGAAGGGGTTCATGAGAAGGTATAGTCAACCACGGCAGTCCGAGGGGGTTCAGAAGCGCCTCTGGAGGCAGGGTCTGCGTTTCATCAGGGGGATGGGCGTGCAGCTTTGGAGGCCTCCGCACGCAAGTGGCACGGCCCCTCCTCTGCCTCAGCTCACCTGAAGGAGGCGTTGACCTTTACCAACCAGACCAGAAACACCAAAAAAAAAAAAAAAAAAAAAAGTACATGCCTATTGGCCGTTTGCAAAAAAAGGTTAAGAAGATGATGGCTTCCAAGAAAGTTGCTCTTTGTCCATTGTTAACTGGCCGTCAGCATGCCAGGCGCAGATGTTTCAAGGAGAGCAGGCTTATTTATCACAGTGTGGGCCTGGTGGGCACCCCTCCCTTCTCCTGGGAGCCGCAGACCCTTGCACCCCTAGCTGCCGGCGGGTTTCTGAAGCGGACCAGGGGGCCCGTGGCCATGACCCAAAACTTGTTTCAAGCACTTACCACAAGGTAGACTGAGGTCTTTTTGGTCTTTATTCTCCTTGGAGTGAAGACTTGAGTTCAGATGTAGGTTTAGGGTAGGGGGCCAGTGAACGTCTCCGGCTCCCAGTTCTCCTTCTACCCTTACCTTGTTTTCACAAAGATCACACTCTTCATGCTCTGTCATCTCCTCACCTGGGAAGGAGAACTAAAGAGAGACCCTGCTTTGGAGAGCTGGGGAGGCATAAATGGTCGCACACCGGTTGACAGACCTGTGTCAAGTGGTCAGACTGATGCCACCTGGGGTTACTGCCACGCAGGGTCTCCTCAGCCTACAGACCAAATCCCTTTATCCTGGGGGCTGGTGAGGTGCTGGTCTTGCTCGCTATTGTTTAGCGGACTCCGGGGGTGTTCATTCCCTCAAAGGCCAGGATGTAGCTTGGCCGTACACGGGTGTCTCCGCTAAACGATGTGGTAGCAGAGATGGAAGTGCCTTTTCCTGCTGTACAGCTTAAACCCTCTCAGGCCAGCAGCAGGGACTTCGTGGATCATCTCGTTCCCGTTCTGCCAGGGTACCAGTCACAGTCCATCCTTCCAAACTTCCGCGTCTTCCGTATTTGGCTTGTGGCCAAGGGTCTGTTCAAACATCGCTGCATCTCTAAGGCAGGGCTTGACCGCTCCGCTGTCTCGTTGTCTAAACAGTGTCTCAGGTGGCTTCTCCCTTGCTTTTTAAGACATCACAGAGAGCGGCAAGTGGTTGCACGTTCTCATAGGTGGAGGTGAAATTTACCCTAAAACTATTTTATTTTTCTTGTTCTTTCTGTACTTTTATGGGAGGGGCGGGGGGAGGAAGGACAGTTATCCACTCTCCTTTTCCTTTTTCCTTGGGGTTCACCCGCCCCACGCTGTGGACTGGATGGCACGGAGGAGGAGCTTCGGGCTCACCTGAAGCACAGTTGCTGACTCCAGGAGCTTTAGAAAATGTTCAAGTGCAGTGGGATCCCACTCCCCACTGCCATTCCTGCTGCCTCGCCCATCCCCTGCCCATCCCCTGTGCTTGGCCAGAGCGCCCGCCAGGAGTGCTCTAAGCTCTGAGGCCCACGGTGTTGCTGCTGTAGGTGGGAGAAGCTGCACTTTCTACAGGGTTCGCAGGTGGTTCTGAGGCAGTGTCCTGGTTGGAAACTGCTAGTAATTCATTATTCTCCTTCCAGGGGTGCCGTTGGGGGGTCCTTCTTTCTTGCACCGGTCATTTTAAACACCCTCCCCCCATCCTTTCCCCATCTGTGCTCTCCCTTCTTCCTGGATGCAGGTTACCTGAACTACATGGCTTGGTTTTCTCCTGCTCTGTGTCCTGCACCGATCCGTAGTGCGTGTGATATTTTGGATGGCAGCCTGGCCTGGGGCCAGAGGCCGGGGATCCTCCAGCCAGCCTGAGAGCTGGCGGGCGGGGCTCTTGTCTTGGGTCCTGTGCCTGGAGCCGGGTTCACAGGCGAGGAGCTCATCAGGAGTTGATAGGAGACTCTCGCTTTCCTGGTCCTCAGTCCAGGTACCACAGCCACCTCTCCAGGAGAGGCACTGTCATCTGGTACCGCAGCCAGGTTCCCCGCCACCTCTGTCTTGGGTGCCTGTGACCTCGTGCACAGAAACGCCTGGAACACCCTCAGGTGCTTATTGGCTTTGGTTTTTATTCCCTTTTTTTTTTTTTTTTTTGGTAAAAATCACGACTAAAAGCTGCTAAAGATTTCTGTGCTTATTGTTGGTGTTTCTTGAGGAAAAAGTTGTCTTTCTGTCTGTGTGCTAATTCTGTGTGCTCCACCCCTCCCCTTGTGTCTCGCCCCTGGTAGGCACTTCAGTACTTCTTGAAATGAGCGATTGCTTTTCGTCCTTTTCGTATGATGGGCTACTGTACTCCACGGTGGTCTTTAAAAGGTAGTGTTTGCAAGAGTCATTGCTTACCTTCTGTTTGGGGAAAAATTGATTTTTTCCCCTTCTCCAGACATGTCGTTTAAACTTGCTGTCTTGGATTCCTCTGTGTCAACGTGTGCGTGGTCTCTGTCTGTCTTTCTCTGATCACTTCTGCGACTCATAAAGGTCGCTCTGACTTGGGAATTGAACCTCAAAGGCACCGGCATCCACCCCCGCGCTCTTCATTTGAGCTGTTTCTGCTGTTTCCTGTATGATTATGTCATGAGGCCACAATTTCTATTATTTCATTCAGTGTTGCCCCACCTTCTGTGATTTGACTGTTCTGGAAATACTATTGGAATAGTTTTTCTGAAATTAGGGTTAAGTTTGTATTTATGTTTTTGGTGGGTTTTTTTTTTTTTTGGATACTGAAGCTTTTATCAGGCCAGAAAGAAATGTACCTTTAGAAAGGTAGACGTACTGTTCCACCAAGCAAATTCCTGGAAGCCACCGACAGAGGCTCTAGCAGGGACCCACGGCAGCTTTCTGAGGGCGTCCTGTGGTGCGTGAACCGGTTCTGCAGCGAGGTTTGCGCTCTGAGGGCAGGGCCCATGTGCCATGGAGGCGGTCTCAACCTGCGAGGCCTGCCTGGCACATGCCCAGCAACGCTTCGGCCGGCCTTGGTTGCAGCACCTGTGGTTCCTGTTCTGTGTGTTTCACCGCTGGGACATCCCGGAAGGGAGGATGATGGAGAGTCGGGTGTGGCTCTCTGCTCCTTTCTCCTTTGAAGAGAAAGATCAGTCAAGAACTGGCTTCGCCTATACTCTTGTACTATCTCTTTTTATTAATTATGGGTAACTGAACTGTTCCTCTTTGTTGCCTGGGGTGTGGGCAGCAGCTTGAAGTTTCGTTGGGTGCCTCTGTCCATCGCATGCCTCACCTGACCCTCTTCTGGCCGGGCCAATAACCAGGCCGCCTCTGTCTCCTAGTCTCCCTCTTGAGAGCGATGGCTCCCTGCCCCTTCATCAGCTCCGATTCTTAGAAAGGCCTTTTACAGCCGACTCTTCAGTGCTTCCAGAGGACTGGCAACTTCTCAGGAATTCATCTCACAGCGTCCTGAGCCCTGTGTGGGTGACGGGGAGGTGCTGACTCCTGGCCTCCATGGAAGGCATGTGGCCACGTGGGGAGCATGGGGATGGTCCTCCAGGTGGCCGGGTGGTTCAGCGCCCGAGCCCTGGATCTCGTGCCTCCTTGGCTGGCAGGGCACCAGTGGGAGGCAGGAGCCTGTGGAGCAGCCGTGTCTGAGCCTCCTAACACTCAGGACAGCTGGGGCATTCTCCTGGAGCTTCTGATTCAGTGGCTCTCAAGTAGTGTCTGGGAATTTTGTCTGTTTAAAAACTAGCCACATAATTCTTACTGGGGGCAGTTTTGGAATCACTGCAGCGTGGACCTGCAAAGGTTTTCCTGTCGGCTCATTTGTTTGTTTGTCCTTTGGTAGAATTAGAGAGAGATGCTTAGACTGAGGGGCCTTGTGGCTATTTTCTCCTTGAAAGGGACTGCTTCCTCCTGAATGAGGAGAGGGAAGTTGCTCTGGTAACAGCTAGTACAGTTTACTTTGTATTTAAAAGAATCTGTAGCCTTCCAAAGAATTAGGACTGCTCTCTCTCTCTCTCTCTCTCTCTCTCTCTCTCTCTCTCTCTCCCCCCCCTGTCTCTCTCTGTCTTGGGTGGGAGACTCAGTCCTTTGATTAGGTTGTCTTCTCACATGCCAGAATACGTAGGCGTTCCTCTGAGGAATTCAGTCCTTTGCCCTCGTGAACGACTGTCTTTGAGGAGGTCTGTCTGCTTTGTCAGCCCATGAGCCATAGCTGAGGTCAGGGATTCCCCGCAGATGTGCCAGCAGATGAAAAAGTCATTCGTTTCTGGCCATCTTGCCTCTGGGGTGTCGGGCCTCCTAAGACAAAAGGAACGAGCAGAAGAGGAGAATAAAGCAGGAACCAAGGACCTCTTGAGTGGAGGAGAGCCGTCGTCTTGACCAAGCTGTCCGTGAGGGGAAGAGGAAGTGGCTTCAGATCCGAGGGGCTGCTGCTCATGACCCCGGCATGGGGTGAGCGGCGTGTCGTAGGTGGTAGCAGGAGACTTGCTGTCAGTTCTCTCTCCTTTTTGAGGGCCACGGAGTGTGACTTCAAGAGCAGAGTCAAGGATGGATGTTGGGGCAAAGTCAGTAGTCAGAGAGGATGATTGAAGCTGTGACTCTGAGAGAGAAAAGCGAAGCAGTTCCTCTGTGAACGCGTTGACGAATGAAGGTGCATCTCCATCCAGAGCCTGCCTGGGGTCATGCTGTTTGCGCTGGGGTGATTCGTGGTGTGCCAGGGAGGCTGTGGTGTGCTTTCTGGGTTTCCCTTCTCATGGCATGGTGAGAAGACGGGGCGCTTGCTCTTAGATGTGTGGGGATTGTTAGCCAGGTGGCAGAGAGGGTGCTGCCCCCAGGAGCTGACATCATTGTGGAGACAGGGTGGGCAGCATGGGCATGAGTGACACTCACTGGACCGCTTACCTGTGCGCTCTGGGCGCGGCCATGGCGGCTGAGCGCTGTGCCACAGACCAACGCCTGCCAGTTGTGTCTGCTGCTCTCCTTCTCTGCTGTCACTTAGGAATACCAAAGCTTGACTTGGGGAAAAGACAAAGACCCCTTTGTGGGGTGGGCGCACAGGTAACTTACACATGTGCTGTGGTGTCTCAGTGGGTTTGGGGTGAGAGGGAGGGCTGTGCGCTCAGCCCTGGCTGCCAGGCCTGATCTAGGGCAAGTGAAGGTGCAGGTATCTCCCCTGGAAGATCTCGTTCTCAGTGGCAGCTGAGGGAAGCTCTCCTCCCGGGCGGGCAGGGCCTGAGGGCCAGCGGACACACCCAGCGCAGCCTGGGTGGATTGATTCATCACTCCACGTCCCTCGCCCTCTCCTGCTTGTCTTGGCAAAACCCTGTTCTACCAGCTCCCGGGGCCGGGGCTTTGCTTGAAGTGTGGGCACACCTTCTTGGGGGTCAGCCTGGTGCCCCTTGGCACCCATGAACTCAGGACTTGGGGGTCTTATGATCAGGCCCCCAGGGCTTGGGGCTCTGTTCCATGCCTGAAGCTTCTTTCCAGAGGCCTACTGCCCGGGGCGGGGGCAGGGGGTGTTCTGGTCTCTCCATGGGGTGCTGGCAGCCAGATGGTGACTCTGCTTCTCTGAATCCACCCTCTAACTTCATGCCAAGGAGCACTTGTTGCCTCACAGATGGACTGGAACTGCGGGTGTCGTCGAACCTGTTTCTGGGTTCAGAGTCAGCTCCCCCACCCTCAGATATGTTTATGTTCGTATGGAGAAAGCAAGTGTGTGTTTTGTGAGGGAAGGAAAACATGATGATAATGTTTGGATTGGAGTCAGATGCTGTCTCGTTAATAATACGTTGCCTTTTGACAAATAACCTCCCTTTAAAGTACAGTTTTGCCTGTGGAATGGTGCTGTACCAGAAGCTGTGGTTACGTTCCAAGGCACACCACCTTGTTCAGAAACAGGTGCATTTTTAAATAGTCGTTGTTCACCTCTTCTTCATCTCTTCTGACTCCCTCCTCCCTTTTGTGAAGGGATTCTAGAAGGCTCGTAAGTCTCAGAGGTTAAGCAGCCTCCTTACACCAGGCCTGGCCCCAGATGGGGCGTGGGGGGAATCGCCTGTCATGCTTTCCCAGCACCCCCATAATGCAGCACCTACTCCTGCCCAGTAGACTCTCTTTGAGCTTCTGCACATGAATAGGCACAAAGCCCAATGGCGCTGCTGTGCTGACGTCTCCAAATGGGAAGTGTGGTAAGCTGCAGAGACTTTGGTTTAATGCTCTGCCTCCACGTGCTTTTGTTTGTCCAGAAACTGTCCAGACGCGCTGAAGTTTGAGGATGTGTATCTGTCTATTATTTTTTATGATAGTTTTCTTTGCTGTGAACCTTGCTTCATTAACTAGATCTTCTCTAATTGGAATCATTGAGGATGTCAACTCTTACAGCACCCAGAGCACTTTCTAACCTTAATAAGGAGGATGAGGGGAAAAGCTACCTTGTGAATCATGGGAGTCTTTGGGACGATGTTGCTCCCAGCGTAAATAGCAATATAGCACGGTACCTGGACATGTCATTCTAAAGAGTGCAAAGGAAAACATACCTAAAAACAAGCACTAACATTTTCAAGTGAGGTTTGCAAAGCAACGGCACTATTTCATCCGTCTACAGATAATTTATTCATTTTCTGACGCCTCACAAGACTTTGGGGGGGGTGTTATTTAAGAAGTGATTGTGTTGAAAAGTCATTAAAGACATTTCAAAAATCTAGAGAAGTGTAAGAAAAAGTCATATTACTCTATAGGATACATTTGGTGTTTTTTCCTATCAGATTTTAAAAAGCTGCTGAATCATGAAACACCATTTTCTGTTTCTTTGGTGGTTGTATTTTTCATAGTTTTACGCATTTTGTGTGAGTTGAATTTTAATAAACATTCTAATTAGTAGGTTTAATGTTTGACTGCTCTTCTTTGGTTTAGTAATGCATTTAGTTGGTTCCCCTATTTTTTTTTTTTTTTCTGTATAAATGATACTATAACCATGCATGCAGAAAGAAATTATCCTCTTTAGGATATTTCCATTAAGTTAGGTTTCCAGAAGAGAAATTACCGTGTCAAGGAGAATGACTTTTGTTAAGTTGGGAAACAACTTTAAAAAAAAATAAAAACAGGAAAGCATAAGAAAAAATAATGATCACCTCCAAACACTGTTAACGATTTGATACATTTGATACATTTCAGGTTTTTTCCTAAGACTTACTGTCTTTGGGATTTTTAACATACATACAATTTTCCCATCAGTTTCTGCATTCACTTGAAATACTCGAACATTTCCCCACATATATACGTATTCTTTTAAAATGGGATGTCAGAGGCTGCACACTGTGCTATGTTAAGGATCTACCACTTACTGACATCTACTCTTTATGATTTTCCTAAATAGAAGACATGTTGTGATGAACATTCGTGTCTATAAATCTTGGTGTAGGGATTTTTATTTCTTTAAAACAAACTCCTAGACATCAAATGATTGTATCAAAGAGTATGGCCCTTTGTGTAGTTTTTGATCTATACTGCCAGTTCCCTTCTGTGTAGTTTGACTGAATTCCACTTCCATCAGCAAAATGGATGAGACTGCCCATGTTCCCAGCCATCACCGACATGAATTCTTATTTTTTTTATCTTTAAATGTTGGTTTTTACTGTTGAATATCGAGCTCCTCAAGAGTCCATGGAGACTAAACCCCTGCTCAGTTTTCATAAGTCCAGACCTTTCTCACATTTGATGTTTCATTCATGAGGCCGTACCTGACAGGTAAGCATCTTACCTGTGTACCTCCAGCTCATTTTCTTCCTTCCGCACCACTTGTCAACAAGGCAGATGTCGATGTCTGTCATTCCTGTGCTTGCTTTTACATTTTCAACGTATGCTAAATCTTATCACACAGCACGTTTCCCTTGGCTGTTTTAAAGAATTCATGGATTTTGTGATAGAGTGAAGTTGGTAACATACCTGTGTTCCTTTGGACAGGCAGATACTATCAACATACCACACTATACCACTACCAATATACCAATATTTATCCATTCTTTGGATGGACATTCGTTCCAGGTTTCTACAATGAAAAGCAACACCACAGTGAACTTGGTGTGTGAATGTCCTAAGAATTCCTGTAGGATTCGAGAGACTTTTGGTGTGTAAGCCTCTTCAGATTAAACTAGATGTTGCCAAACTGCTCTCCAGAGCAGTAACATAAATTTCAGTGTCAACAGCAAAGGTGAGACTCATTGCTCCAAGTTCAGCAGACTGTGAAAATGTCAGGGTTTGTTTTGTTTTCATTTCAACCCTTTGATGGCAGTGAAATGGTTACCTTGGTGTTATTTTCATGTTCAACCCTCTGATTCCCAGTAAGATTAAGCCATTGAAATGGTTGCCATTTTCCAAGGATTTAAAAAGAAATGGAGATTTCAGTTCATTTTGATTCTTCTTTTCTTTTCTTTTTTTTTCCTTTTTGAGTATCCTGGACCAGGCGTTAACAACAAGGAAGTAATCCTCCCCGAGTTTACAGTCTATCGAAATAGAGATCAAAGAATGATAGAGGAAAATATTTAACTCGTTGTTGACTCTTACATTTTGGGCAAGCCAGTCCTACGCACCATTTCTGGCAAGAAAAGCCAGCGTCCATCTTTAATCTGAAGAATCACCCACCTCCACCCATAGAAGACAAACGCTCATCCTCTGTCATATATCCAGGGCTTGCAGCACCCAGGAGTTCCCGCTGGGGAAAGAGGAGAGACTCAGGTCTAGCCTCGGGCTCCTGAAATTTTAATTCTTCCTGGCCCGTTAGCCCTACGAGAAATGTCCACCTCCATCCCACTTGGTGTTTCGGGGGTCAGCAGCCGGCGTGAGCGGACGCCCACAGTGCCGCTTGGAGCAGAATGGCCAGGGTGCTGAAGAGAGACCGAGCCCTGCCTTCCTCTCCCAAGCCCTGTGTGTGCCCAGCCCCTGGCCGAAATGGAGAACTGTTTTCAAAACGCTTTACTAGTCTGCTAAGTGGTGCATGCTCCCTCTTCTTCCTCACTGACTTCCCCTGTTTGCGGTCATGTTGGATGCCTTTTCGCACGCTCAGTGGTTGGTTTGTATTGCCTTGCCTTTTTATTAATGTTGGTAAACTGTGTCCATTTTCAGAACAGGTCCAGTTTTTTGGCTACTGATTGGAAAGAGTCCTGCAATGAGTCAGGACCCAGCCTTCTCGCTCAGTATGTTGCAGAACGTTTGAACAGGCTACTCCACTGTGTACAGTCATGGTAGATTGCTAGCAGCATTCATATCAGATAGGGCTCATTTGATAGGCTTTTTATCCTTCCACATCCCTGGGGCTGGGGTCCTCCTCCTGTGTCTGGCTACGTGCTTCCTGTAGCTCCTCTAGAATTCTAACTTGACCGTATCGTGTGTCAGCAGCCTCAGCTGGATGTGGTTAGCAAACGCTCATTAACGTGAATATCCTGTAAGAAGGTTCTGGAGGGAAATCAGGCTGTTGTCATGGCGTTTCATGTGTGGTTGTGAATGCACGGCTGGTCACCTCACCTGCTCTGTCTTTCTCCTGGACCCGAGGCTGCCGAGCGGGTCACTCAGGACCGAGGCCCTAGCATCCACCCCGTTGGCCTGTGCCATGCTCAGCGGTCAGTTCACCAGTTCGGTCAGGGAAGAGGTGACTCAGATCCCTTTCCCTTTGCTCTCACCAGATTGATTAGCTGTGGGCCGGGACTGGCTAAGGCTGAGGCGACCTGTTGTTCTGGCCCCCATGGCCACCACCTGTTTCTCCATTCCTTCCCCGCCTCCCCCACTGCCCCCACTGTGTTGTGTGCACAGTGGGTTGGGGGGGTAGGGGGATCAGCCTGGCTGAGGAATGTGGCAATAAAGAGGAGTAGATTGCTTTCCTTCAGCCTGCGTGCTGGGAGGCACCCTGCTGCTTTTGACATTAAGTGCCTGGCTCAGCTGCCCCTGTGGAGGCCCTGTGGGTCTGGAGTGCCTGGAGTGTCCCAGTCGAGTAGTTTCAGGCAACTTGAATGCTTCCTCAAGTGCCGCCCAGGCTGGCCAGCCTGATGGTTTGCCCTCTCCCACCCAACCTGGGGTCTATTTGGCCAACCACAGAAGGAAGCCTCCCTGAAGGGGTGTGGTTTTCATTTTTTTTTAAGGGCGAGGGAGCGTCCAGCTTATGCCCGTCATCGGTCTTTGTATGCCCCTTCCACGAAATTCACCTCTGGGTGGGCAGGGAGGGACTGTGAGACGCCCCCTCACTCTGGCCCGACACTGCTGGAAGCGGGGGCAGGGAACTCAGGCCTGGCCCACTAGACCAGCAGGCGACATGCTGATTAAATACAGGGTTCACGGGTGCCTCATCTCCTCTTTCCTGTTGGAAGTGTGCGTTCTGCTCTGTCTCTGCAGCTCTCTTCTCTGTCCTTGTCAGCCTGACTGCTTTCCTTCAGGTTGGCCTGCTCGGGTCCTCCATCTTAAAAGATGGAGGTAAAGGTGAAGGTAGGACTTGGAAGGACCATCCAGTCCAGTGACGTAAAATGCGTTTTCATACAACTGACCGCTTCCATCATCTGCGTCCCTGGGTGGAATCAGCAGATCCTCTCACAACGTTGCCTCCTTTGATCCTTCCAGGTCTTTGGTGGAAGCTGAGCCCCAGAGGAGGGAGTTCCTCAGAGACCATTGTTCAGCTCTCGATAAGCTTCAACTTGTGGTTTGACTTCTAAACCTCAACTTTTTTTTTTTTTCCCCTCAATTTGTTGAGTTTCTTCTCTCGTTCTGCTGGGGGCTTTTCATCAGTCTCACTTAATTCTCATGTTTTAGGGTGTTTTAGGGCCGACTGTATGTGTCCAAATGACAGATCACGAAACTCATGGCTTTCAGTATTGGGGTGAGAGGTGGTCAGTGAAGAGGGTGGGACTTGGGGTTCAGACTCTGGTGCTGCAGTTGCCCACGGAGCTGTGGAAGTTCAGGCAGTGACACCCATAGGCAGCCTGATGGGAGGACAGGGCGTGAGTGGAGACCCTGCGGCTTGTGACCCTCTCTGGGCTCTGGAAAGCGTGGTGCAGGGGTTGGGGTTCAGAGCCAGGCCTCCCCCGAAGCCCTCCTTGTTCCACTGCACCGAAGGTGGAGGTTTTTGTGAGGTGTGCAACTAACTAAAGGTCACATCAGAAGATGATGGGTTCTTTGAACGTGCGGACCAGCGGTTGGAAATCTCCTGTGTCTTCTGACGAAGAAGGATGGACGTTCGTTGGCCCTCGTCCTGTATCAGCCGACTTCTGTTACGTGGAGAGTGGGTTGAGTTTGGGCTGGCGGAGAGGCATTCTCATCACGGTGGAGCCTTGGCGCCAGAAACGGACTGTCCCTGAGCTGTTGGTGCTTGGTGGCCCAGCGTTTGAGGTCTCCGAGGACACGCCTGTGTCGGCGTCTCTAGAAGCTCGTCTTGGAGAGGGGGTTCTGCGCGTGTGTGGAGGGAGGCTGTGGAGTCTCACCGGCGTGGTTCTCAACGTAGTCCCCTGTGCTAGGGTGAGGCTCTTAGTGCATGCCCCACTCCAGCGTCACCAGTCGTACGAGGGAGGCTGAAGCAGCGTGGGGCTGTTAGGGCTGTGATGAGGACTCATTACGTTCACAAGTGTTAAGTTCATAGCGCAGTATTTGAGTTAGAGGAAGAGGGCAGGTGGTGGTGGTGGTGGTGGTGGTGTTTCATGTGTCAGCAAGAACTATTTATTTTTTTTGTTGTTGTTGCTCGGACTTTTCTTTAATTAGAAGTGAATAAACGATTGTGACCTTCAGTGGCAAAGAGGAGTGTCACCTTTGCAGATTTCCCTGGTTTTCTGCGGTCTTACGTTTAGAGGTTTTATCTTGTCAGTCTGCTCCCTTAACAGAGTATGCTTCCAGTATGGAGAAATACTGGGTTACATAAATCGCGGTAGTGGGTATCCCATTCATTTCCCCATTATTTATTAAACAGGTGGGTGGTTAAGATGCCAGCCTAGTGCAAAAACTGATCTTTCTGAGGGGAACGTTGAGGATAGCATCAGGCTCACCGCTGTCCCCCGAATGCCTTGTAACGTGCAAACACTACCGCATGCTCTCCTGGTCACCAGGGGGAATAGACTCGCCCACAGCCAGTGTTTTCGCTATTTTAGTTGTTCATAAAGATACTCAGCCCCCTAACCCAGATGCCAGAGCTGTAAGGCGAAGAGGCAGCAAAAGGGCACAGAGAACGGAGTGGAGAAAACAGCCGGCAACGAGCACACACTGACAGGCCTCACGTAAGCACAGACTGGCCGCCCAACGCAAAGGCAAGACTGAAAACCTACCAGCACGGTTTGCCGTGTCCAGGGACACAGTCCCTCACCCGGCAAGAGGACGCTGCCACAGAAAAGAGACCGATGGACTTCACACAGATCAACAGACCACAAAAAGAGGCGTCTGAAGGAACGAAAGGGGCATCAGGGGGAGAAGGAGGCTTCCCAGCAACCACTTACTGATGTTGTAATTAAAAGAATGAATAGAAAAACTGAAAGAAAAAAAATCGAAGCAACGTAGCTATTCTGTATTCGACAGTTAAAAAAAAAAAAAAGACCAAACACCCCAGGACCTCTTACTTCACCCATGGGGGTCCCTAGAGACCTTGGGGTCTTCGGTGGGAACTGCCCAGCTTAGCCGTCCTTGTTTTGTGGGTGAGGAAACTGGACCCCAAGGAAGCAGCCTGAGAGCTCAGCGCCAGGTTCGTTTCGGGACCGGGGTCCGAGCTCTGTTTCCTGGTCCAGTGGTCTTCACATGAGGTGCCCTGGGAACATGTGCTGCTTGCGCTCTGCTTCTGGGGTCTTCGAAGGGGTGGGTGGGGGGGGGAAGGCTGGGTGACGGACCATGTTGGAAGTATCGGTGACATCACAGAAAATATTCGCTTGCTGATCCCCCTGGTCATCCTCGTAGTGACTCCGACAACCCGGCAGGGCCGGTGTCGTTAGCGATTCAGAACCAGGTTAGTCAGGGCTGGTGGGGTTACTGTCGTAGAAGCGGGTGCACAGCTGAGCATTTGTTTCCCATGACAGTTTCCTTATTCTCAAGCTTTGGCCGCCTTGAGCAAATGGTTGTCAGGTTTCTTGTTTTGTTTCCCAACAAAACTCCAAATTTTATTTTGCAGATTCAGTAAACTGCCTCCTACCTGCCACTCCCTTCTGCCCCCTCTGTAATTATTCCAGTGAGTTTGTTTTTTCAGTTGTGGGAGTACTATGAAAGGTTTTCTTTCATAGTCTGAGATATTTATAATTATGTGTAAGCACACTGTTTACAGAGAGCATAAGTGGTGCATATGTTAACTGAAATACCCTCAGAACACTTGAAATATTTTCCAGTAATTTAAATCTTTCCAAAAACGCAGCTGAAGCCACTTACAGTAAAAGAGATGAGGTATACGTGAAGGGCAACCCCGTCTGAATATAGTGTTGAGAGCCGTGTCACTTTGAAGAAAATGGGTCTATTTCCATCAGATTTACCCAAGGCCTTTCTTGATCAATAGCGTCATCAATAGCGTCTATCAATAGCGTCATCAATAGTGTGATCTCCCTTGATGCAGCAGCAGCAGCAGCCGCAGCATTCAGAGACTCTGGGTTTTTTATGTGGCAGATGCCTGGGGAGAACGTACTTGACCTGTTACCCTCAGTCCTCGCTGCTGGCCCTGTGGTTCCCGTTTCCTGAGAGGTGAGGGGCGGCCACAGTTGCCCAGCCCGCCGGCATGTGGGCCAGCCTTGGAGCTTTCTGCCTTGACCCCAGACGCCCAGGCTTCTTCCTTATAAATAATGCCATTGTCTGTCTGCGTGGGGGAAGCCTGCAAGCCACCGGGCAGGCGACGCTGGGTTTGGTCATGTTTCTGGGTCCAAGGCTGACTTGCAGTTTTCACTCGCAACAAGACCTCACCTGTGAGCGAGCGTCAGTATAATCTGAAAATGACTTAAGCTTCGAAATTCCATCAGGAGCGGTCGCCCCAAACTGTTTTGAAAGGGGGAAAGATGGGTTTGTTTGCTGCAAGGCAAGGAATCTTGCTTGACTTCTCTTCCGGTTACTTCTCTATCCTAAGAGAGTCTTTATTAGCAGATGCAGGTCAGGGATGGCTGTGTCGATTTGGAGAATAGGAGTAATTTTGAAGGACTGAAAGGTGGCATCCCAGAGTCCCGTTTGTGCCCGTGGCTTTAGTTACAGGTAGTTCTTTCTCGACCGTTCGCTGGCTTCCTAACGGTGTCATCCTGAGAGGGCTGCCGGAGACTGTGGAGTGGCTGATGCCCCACAGTGAGCGGTGGGCAGGGGCCGTTCCTAACTCCATACCAGCTGCCTCAGTCCAGGCTTCTGGGCGTCTCTGAGTGGCGTCTTTCAGACGTTACGGAGAAAGTGTGAGGATGACCTGGTTTTCCCTTCTCTTCTGTGACCTTGCCCCACGTTTTTCTCCCTGTTCCTGAAAATCCCTGGGCGCCCATGTAATCGATGAGGAAAGAAGGTGGCGCTGACAGGTGACGGACACGCACGCGTGTCCCCTGCTGCTTAAGGACGCGGAGGTTTGCACACGTGCCCAGGGCCCTCCAGGGCGTGGGATGTACTTCTTAGCTTCAGGTGTGTTACCTGCTGAGGGAGCAGCGGGGTGCATGCAAGGGCCACTCGGGCGAGGGGAGAGAGAAAGTGGAGACCTTGTCATCAGTGGGTTCGCCAGTGGCCTTCGGCTACTCATTCCCACGAGGCTGATTTTGGTGTTAGCGTGGCTGGTGAGTTCTGGGAACAGCTGCCCCTGACTCTGCCCCGAGATCAAGTGGGCAAGTCCCTTGTCGAAGCCTCAGCCGCCTTATTCATATAACAGGGGTAACCATGATACCTCGCTTGTAGGCAGCAGCATTTTGCAAGGTTGGGGGCACAAAATAGGCAATCACTTGTGTGGGGGGGTGGTGTCCCCCCAAAGTGCATTCCTCTCTGGGAATACCTGTGTCCAGAACTCCTTGCTTTGGTCTCTTTCTGGCGTGCCCTTGGGCTGCATTGCCAAGGCAGCACGATGGTCACCTGCGACCGGACGGAAGCGCCCTCGTCTAGTAACCTCTACTCCGCGGAGTGACTGTGTGTGAGGTCGCGGCACAGCCCTCAGGAGAAAGCTCGCTGGGGTTCCCAAGTCCGCGAGCTCTTCGCTCAGAGAGGTCTTCTGTGGGTTGCACTTGCGTCTCTTACCCTGCAATCTTCGTGGAAATCAGGGCTGAAACGCGAGACGCAGTTGGTCCTCAGCGCTGGAAAGCTTATCGAATCAGGCATGTGGCGTGGCCTCTGCTGGCTTCCGTGCCCGAGAGGCCAGGGAGGTGGAGGCGGTGGTCCCGGCTGGCCTGCAGGGCAAGGGTTTTCTGTTTCGCTTGACTCTGGGCCGGGGATTTTTGCATGAGACAATATTTTCCACTGAAAAGCGCGGTCCAGTGTTGCAGGCGTCTTTCATGAACCTGAACTTGCCTGAGCGTGGAGGAGAGGGAGGGCCGCTAGGTAACGCCCATGGAGCACTGTCTCAGCCGCCGTGGGGGCTCCTCTAGGCCCAGAGGTGGACACAGGCCGGCCAGGGCCAGGCCCCCCATTTCCAGGGTAGCTTCTGCTTGTGGGTCCACATGCTTCCTCTGTCCACATGCTTCCTCATGCAAAATGCTGCTGCCTGCAAGCTGTTATATAAACAGGGGTAAGCATGTGGACCCTCTGCCCTCAGGTGTGAGCTCTGCCCTAGTGAAGGGGACAGCAAAGTGTGGCACCCCTCCCCCCGCCAGTGTCCATGTGCTCGCTCGGCCGGCCCGTCGTGTCCTGCTCATCTGCCTGCGTCTCTACGCTCGATGTCTTTTCTGAGAAGTTTTCCTCAGTTGTTTTGAACGTCTCAGGTCTCAGTTCTCCCTGCGTGGCCTGGAATGACTTTGCTGTTCCTTGAAGTTTCCCGAAGGGTTTCTCCAGGGCAGGCAGCCTGGGTTGTTACTCCTCAGTGCACTTTTATTTCGTAGCTCCTGGCAGCTCCCTCCTCAAGCATTATCACCTCACGCTTAGCCAGAGCCTGCGTTGCATCCACAGATGGGTGTGTCCGCATTGCACCGTCACTTATGTAAGTGCACTTCAGCATTTCTTCTTTCCTTTTCATCAAAATGAGGAAATGGAAGATGTTTTGTTATGGTAGTTTTACACATCCACCCACAAGGAAGTGTGTAGCTGGCTTCTGTGGGAACCGTAACTGATACATTTCAGGGAAGAAAATGCATGATGGCGAAAATTTCTGACTCTACCAAATGCCCAAGGGGGCAAGAAACGGTGCTCAGATGCACCCACTACTGTGAGCACAGCTCACAGCTATGTGCATGACTTCGCCCGGGTCAGAATGTCCACGTCTCTCTGCATCTGCAGGCATGCCTGCCTTTCCACAAGACTGCACCTTGCAAGGCATGCTCTCCACACAAGGAACCGTTTCTACGAATGTTCTTTCAGGTGTGCAGTGTAGGAGAGCTCGCCACAGCGAGCAGCCAGCTAGTTGAAGTTCTGGCTCCTCAGTGTCAACAAAGTGCCAGGCACACCTGTTGGACTCCTCCAGCTGTCCAGTGGGTGGAGGCTCCTCGGCGGGTGTCAGCTCGCCCGGGGCTGGGCCCGGGGAGGAGGCTGCTGCCAGGTCCTGTCACAGGGCTGGGCCCCTCCATTCTCCATCTCTCTGCAGAGGACCTTGTGGCAGGGTTCTTCCTGGGGCATGTGGGTTACCCAGAATGCATTTTGCGGTTCGATCATAGGACATTAGGAGCGGACTCTATTCTTTAAATTAATGGTGGGCTGAAATCCGTAGGCTTGTCACATTCACAGCAGTCAAGGAGTGGGTATGGTTTTGGTCAAGTTTAGCAATTCAGATTTGACAATTTGAATATATTTAAGTTGAGAGAACACTTCTGCCTTAAGAGTATGTTGGTTGTGTGTGTGAGCGGAGGGGCAGAGGGGGGAGAATAAGAGAATTAGACCTTGGAGCTGGTTTAAAAATAAATACCTTTTTATAATAGTGCCTCTCTTCAGCTGGCAGAGGCTAGCGAGCCAGAATGTTGCTTAGGCCGAGTGAAGAGATTTAGGGAAGTTGTAACTGGTTTAATCACCATCTGCGGAGTGACATAGATTGACACACCCAATTACACAAGAGCGGGCTGGGAACTGCTGATGTGCAATCATCCCATCGGCATCTGCTCGTCATTATCAACAGCAGCAGTGGCTCGGCTGTCTGGGGGGGCCGCGTGAACGGCAGGGCGCTTGGCAGAACGTCAGTCAGACCTGACCATGGCGCAGACTCTTAAGCTCTTGTCCCCGAGCGCCTCTTTAAACGCCCTCTTTGGTGAGGCTTTGAGATCATTTCTTTCTCAGTTTACATTCATTTTCCTCCGTCAATGTCACGTCTTCCCAGGTCACATTTCTGTAGAAACCTGGAAGGACCCAGATGCCCAGGGTCCCTGTTCTAAGCACTACTGTGTCGTGACTCCGTGTACTTTCTGGGAGTGGGGACGTGGCAGTCCTCTCCAGCTCCCTCTCCTGCTGCTGCTGCTGCTGCTGCTGCTGCTGCTGCTGCTGCTGCTGCTGCTGCTGCTGGGTGCTGTTTCGAGGGGTTTCTGCCAAGCTCTGTGAACGAACAGGAGGGAAGGAACCCGTCCGTTTGCATCACGGGCCGATACGATCTCGGAGTTTGCAAAACGCTTTCACACGCATCACACCTTTCAGAAGGCCGTGTCTTTATCTGTGGAATCAGAGACTCCGTGAGGTGAGAGAGAATCCAGAGTCACCACAGGTGCCAGGGCCAGCCGGAGACCGAAAGCCAGCCCGGTCTGCTCCTCGTTGTGTGTGTGGGTTGTTATTTTACTGCCAGAAACAAGGACTCTCTGTTTTTAAGGGGGGCCTTCTTGCTGTTCGCAGTTCTTTCTGCAGTGGAAAGAACCTTCCTCTTGACTAAAATCACTGTGTTTTCTCTCAACCTGGTTGTTGCTAATGAGAGGACGTGTGGGCGGACACTGCAGGACTTCTGACTAAGGCGCCTTTTGGAACAGTGAGGGCTTGTGGAAATTAGCACGCTTTCCCATGAAAACCTCGAGGAAGTAACCTCGAGCCGTTGATGCAGATGGGTTCACTCACCCATCACAGACCACTTTCCGAGCCTTGGGACTTGATTACCTTCCCTCTGAAGAATCTGTCTGTGCACAAGATGGACGCTTGGTAAGTTCTTGTTGGTTTGCCAGGTGGTCAAGTCCAGGGGAGTGCTGGCAGAGCATGGCTTGTAGCACAGGTGCCCAGAACGCCAGGGACAGGCCAGCCACGAGCCCCAGCTCATCTTGTGAGACAGGACATAGGTTTTCAGGGAGCAGCCCGTGTGGCCCGGAAGCCCCGGCCTGGGGCTGCGTGGGCCGGGGTGGGGGGGGATGGCTCAGGTGTAAGATCATGTGAAAAACAGGCTCTACATTTCTTCTGAGACTCGGACTGTGCCTCGTTAGTTGTTCCAGACTCTTTCTGTGTGCGTCCGGGCCCTGGACGTTGCGCTGGGGGGACGCACACGAGGAGAAGCCATTCTGAAGACCTTTCTTGGACGTTTTAGGCGACGTCCCCCTGTCCTGGCTGAATTAGATGGGCAGGCGATCCCAAGGACTGACCGGCCATGCAGGCGTCTCCCTGGTTGTGCACAGAGCTCCCTGGGGCGTCACAGTCTGAGGGGGGTGGCTTTCAAACTGAGGTACGCGGCAGGCAAGGGAGGGCGTGTGTCAGAACGCAGATCATGCCCCCCCCACCCCGAACTCTGGCCCTGAGTGGGAGCAGACCATTTGCCTTTCTCGCGAGCCCCAGGTGCTGCGGCTCAGCTCCGCGGGTTGTGGCCCTGCAGGGCCACCAGTGGCAGCAGCCTCCCCGTGTTGGGGCACAGGCCCTCGGCCAGGGGTCTTTCCCCCCCTTTCCCAGAGCGTAGCGGTGCCGTCCAGATAGACTCGCTCACTCATTCAGCAACTCTGTGAGCGTCCGCTGTGTGCCCGGGACCGACTGCTGGCGTTGCTAGGGGTGACGGTGAAGAAAGCACACAAAAATGCCTTTGTTTGTGGGACTTCACCGAGCACGGGCCAGGATCAACCTGATCGCCGCCCTCCGGTTATGGACACTCGCGGGCCAGCCTGTTCCCAGCCCCCTCCGCTTCTCCCGCTTGCTTGTGGGGTCACTCAGTGACCGTGACATGGGCCACCGCTGCTCCGCTGGCCCTGCGCGCTTGCCCGTGTCAGGGACAGTGCTCCAGCGCTAGCCGGTCACGAGCCCATCTCGTCTCCAGGACAGACCTGCGGCCCTCCTCTTGGTCTGAAAGATGCTAACTCTGAGGGGTCCTTTCCTGGGGTTGCTGCGGCTCGTCGCCGGTGGCGGCGGTCACTTGGCGAGTGCGCCATGGCTCGGCTGCCATCAGCATCACGAGTGGGCTCACTCGAGGGGCAGCGAGGCCAAGGCCGGGTGGACAGGTCTCAGCCGCCGTGGGGAGAAGGAGCAGAGTTGACGTGCCCCCCCGCCCCTGTCAAAGGTCAGAAGCCCCGTTTCTTGAAATTGCCATTTTTGGCTGTGTATGGGTATTTGCGGCTGCAGAGTTCTTAAAACTCTGTTTCTTGCCGTAGCTCACAGCAAGAAAGGCTTGTGCCCTCGCTCCTGCCTTGTTGGCTGCGGGGCCAGAGGTCATCACATCGTTTTTGCGAAAAGACAGATAAGAAAATGTAGGTCTTGGGAAAGGCGGCCGTTTTCCAAGAGCACAAAAGTGGTCCAGAAAGATGAGTTGTCTCCCTTTCCATGGCCTGGCCTGCTGCTTCGTCCCTCCTGTTGCCTTCCACGCTGCTTCCTCAAAAGGGCAGTGCAGTGTCTGGAGCGGAGTCTCTCTCTCTCTGCACTGTGGGAACCGCGCCACGGGCCCTGCAGAGATGCTGACAAAACCTGAAAAGGGAAGTTGGAGTTCAGCCTGCTCTGGGTAGGTGAAAATCCCGCCTCCGAGCCCCAGGATTTGAAGATAAGGCTGACCGTGTCTCCTGCTAGTTCTGGTACGCTCGGGGCACAGGGTGGTAACAGGCTGCAGGCATGCTTCGTGGACTGACCAACTACCGATGCACGTGAAGGGTGGTCACCGCGAGGCTGTGAACTTGCAGCTTTGAGTCAGCGAAGGCATCCTGCCAGCAGCCGCGGACACTTCTCTGTGCCACCCCCACTTCCTCATTCTCTTTCTGCTGAGTTCAGGCTGTTTTTCTCTTCTCGTGGTTTACCTGGCTGACTCTCAGCTTTGTCTTCTTTGGC
>PVHY01022360.1:0-22486 GCA_004024945.1 Uropsilus gracilis
GGGGGGAGGAGGCGGCCAGGGGCCCGGCAGCCGAGCGGCCCCTGCCCGGCCGGGGGGAGGGGCGGCCGAGCCCGCAAAGGGGGCTGGTCCGGCCGCTGCCCCCACGGAGCGCGGCGGGGGGCCCTGGCGGACCCCGTTAGCCGCACGATGCCGGTTATGCGCGACGCCAGCCTCTGCCGCCGCCTCCGGCCCGGCCGGCCCGCGCAGCCTCGGTGTCCTCGCGGCGGGAAGGGGGAACCGGCCAGTATGTCCAGCCGGGCAACGACAGAGAGTGAGGGCCCGGCCCCCGGCTCTGGAGAGCGCCGTCCAGGGGCCTTGTCGCCTGTCCTGGGACCGCCCACTCCGCCTAAACAGGCCCTGGCCCCTTCTGTGGCAGCTCGGACCGGCCTGCTCCTCAGGGTGAGGCCGCGGATGGACCTGCCCTGACCCCGGCCCCGGCCCTGGCCCTGGCCCTGGCCCCGGCCGCGCCGCCCCCACGCCCCTCCCCCGGCGCCCCACGCTCTCCTCCCGGCCTCCTGCCCTTTGTGGGAACAGACCACAGCCGGAAGCCGCCGTTAGTGGTTTTGTGGAAATCGCAGCCAAGTTACAGCTGGTCGCAGCTGAGCTTTGGGAAGAGCAGGGCCGGGACTCTGGTGCCTCCCGGCCCCGGCTCGGGCCCAGCCTCAAACGTCGGGGGCTGAACGCCTTGGGGAGGCCGTCTGGGCGTGTTGATGGCCTCGAGCCCTGGGCCCATCGCACCGGAAGTGGCTGACGTTTAGGGGGCCAAGTTGGCTTGAGAACCAAGCTCTGCGGCTCCGTTAGCTCGCAGAGGCGCTTTGCCTCCGGAAACTTCACCTCGGGGTTCCCGGCCGAAAGCGGACGTTTGGGGACGCACAAATAAGGGACAAGCGCAGCGATCTCGCGGTCTCAGAAAGGAGCGATGCAAACACACTGAGTCCGCCGCGGCTTCGGGAGAGGCCCTGGTCGGAGCAAAGCTGCCGGGAGGAGGCTTGGCAGAGGGGGTGATGGCGCCGCCCGCGGCTTCTCCCCTGGTCTGCGCCCCAGTTGGTGGTGGTGGAAGACCTTCTCCTTTTCAGTTTGGCTAATCAGAGCGAAACCTCCTCTGAGAAGGCAGCTGAGTGTATCTGACACGCAGCCCAATGCCCTCCCGGCCGAGGGGAGCGTCATGTGAAGACAAAACGTCAAGTCAAGCGACTTCGTCTAGGTCTGCGTCCAGCCTGGTGGAGCCATCTCCGCGCTTGCACCAGGGGAGACACAGCCAGTCACGCCGTCTGCCACCCACCGTCGAGCAGAAGCCCACTTGGGAAAAGAGGCTCCGATACTTACCTTGAACAGCTTCTCTGCCTCTCGCTGGTCCTGACCTTTGGCCCCTGCGGACACGTCACTCGGGCCCACGTCAGCCAAGATGCCAAAGACGAGAACTAGGCGCAGCCGCGCGGCCGCCGTTGGGCGCACAGGAAACGACTGGCCTTGGTTTGCCCCCTCCCCTCCCCCCACGGCTCAAAACTCGAGAAGCCGCTTCTGTAAGAACCAGGGGTCAGCTTGGGGGGGACCATGTCGGGGGGGTCGCCAGGGGGTCCTGTCTCGCTGAGATTTAGGGTCTTCTCATGACAGCTGCGGTGCCACCGGCTTTGATGGACACTCTCAGGCTCGGGACACCCCCTTCCTGCGTGTGACGAGGGGCGCCTTGTTGGCGGCACCAGCACAGTGGGGGGGGTTGTGCCCCAGATGCCCTGAGCGGGGCCTGGCAGGTGTTGGGGGGGGTTCCCCGGGGGGGCTTTCTGCAGTGGGCACCGCGGTCCCCGCACCCCCTCAACGGAATCCACGCACACACAGACCAAGGGGCGCAGGGCACCCTGCTGGGCTCTGCCTGGGCGCCCCCTCCCCCACCCCCAGGAAGCCCAGGCCGCAGAGCCTGTGTCCTCCGAGTTCTTCCTCGGCGGCTCCCGCCCGTGTCTTCACACCCAGGAGATGGTCTCAGCGGGGTGACCCGCCTCCTCGGGCCTCGGGGCCCAGTCCTGGCTGCGTCAGTCCAGCCCCACGCGGCCGCGGGCACCTGCTTCCTTGCACCCAGGACCCCGCGCGGGTGTTTTCAGCACATCAGTTTGGGCCTGAAGACAACCCGGAAACTGAGGGACTCGGACATACGGGCTCCCGCCCCCTCAAAAAAAACCGACTTCAGGCGAGGCCGGGGTGTCTGGAGCGCGAGACGCCCCGGCATGGCCGCGGCCTGGGCTATGACCAGGGCCCGCCCGTTGCCTGGTGTGCCCGCCGCCCGACAGGGGCAAAGCTCGCTGCCTGGCGTCTGCAGAGTCGTTTTAAATAAGGTCTGAATAATGAATGAGATGCTTCTGACTTCAGATTTCACCCGTTTGTTTGAATATGCAGAAGTAAAAAAGTGGAAATGATGAACTATGATCTTTCCGTACGTGGTTCATATCTAATACACTTCTGATCCCCAGTTCTATCACCGGTGGCATAAGAATTCATGTGTTATTAAAACATTTGTCAGTCCTGATGGAGCCTTTCACTCGCGCTGCCTCCCAACACTTGTTTTATTTATTTATGGGCAGGATCCCGGCCGTTTATCAGGTGAGGGACTCCGCTCCGAAGTGACCTTAATTTCTCCCCGGGAAACCCAGTAAACACATCTCCAGGAAGCCGATGATGCCAAGGCCGGGGAGGGAGGGACCGGGGCTGTAGCCCGTGGGGCAATTTCGGACAGTCGCGCGTGGGGTTGGCGCCCACAGGGTCCTCTGTGCTAAGGCTCCTCCTGCGACGTTAGCTCGCGAGGGCGGGGCCAGCTGGCACCAGCCCTGGCACCCCTCACCCCCACCTTCCTCCCAGCGCCAAGGCCCGCGAGCATCATCCTTCTCTTTGGAGTTGTGTTTAAAGCCAGCAGCTCCTTCTCCACCCCGCGGCTGGAAACTCTTCCGCCAGGACGGTAAGGGAGTTGAACAGAGAATTATTGCTCTCTGCTCCCGGTTACGCTGGCTCAAGGGTCCGTTCCCGGCAGCCTTTTGAGCTCGCTGGGTCTTCGATGCGTCTCTTGCCGCCGCGTCTTGAGAGAAGTTGAGGCAACAAGTATAAACGCTGTTTGCTGGAGTCCTGCGTTCGTCTTTGTGGGAGAAATCTTGGTGGGGGTTGGCTTCTTGTTGTCGGGATGTAATGGGCTATAGCAGGGAACGGTTCTTATTAGAGCTCGCTTTCATTCCATCCTTGACACGCCGTCATTATTTATCCCTCGGATCATCATATCTCAAGCTATTAACGCACGCTAATGGCACGGCGATAACAGAAATCAAAACAAATTAAAAAATACTCAGAGTCCATGCCAACAATTACTGCGATGCTTCCACTGGAAACTTCTGCCAGGGCCTTTCAAATCGAGCGCACACTTCGATGCAGTTTGACTACGAGACTGATGCGCGGCAGGTTTCGCTCTGCGCCTGTGCCTAAGTGAGCGCTGGCGGGTCACACCGCAGAGGATGCTTCAGGCTTCGGCTGGTAGTCTAAGGCAGATCCGCTGTCCTTGTCCGGGCTTTGTCCTTGTGGTTACACGCTGGGCTTATTTCCAGTTTGCCGTGTCACCATTTCAGTCTGCCTCCGACAAATACTGTGTAAAAGTGGCATTTTCCTTCTTTCTTCTCTGGACCGTCTTTTTATTGACATCAATTAGGCAGCTTTTAGTAATACAATAGTAGGGGTTCTCTGCTGCCTCCTACCATTTTTCATTTTTAATATTTAATTTATTTGTAATTGATTGCCTAGCTATATATTACATCACTATATATAGCCTGAGGTTCTCCCACCACCTTGTCACCTGTGAAGTATCATCCGAATCTTTTGTGCTCATCCCTGCCTCGATTTTACCCTTCCTCCCCTTCCCTTGCTCTGTGCTTTGGTTCTGCTGACAGTTTTAAGTCTTACTTGTCCTTTGTTGTTTTCCCTACATCCCACACGTAGCTGGGATCATCCAGTATTTCTCTTTTTCTTTCTGGCTTATTTCTACTGGCGTGATTGCTCCTAGGTCCATCCGTGTCATCACAGATACAACCGTTTTGTCTTTTTGATGGCTGAGTAATATTCCGCTGCGTAAATACACCACTATTTTTGATCCATTCGTCTCTGTTGGGGCATCTGGACGGTTTCCATATCTTGGCTGTTGTAAATAGCGATGCTGAAAATGTACAGTTTTTTGTTTTTCTCAAGGGTTTGAAATTTTTACTCCTTTCCTTACAAGGAGCAACCAGCCAGATGCAGCCGTGTCCGTCTGTGGCCAAGGAAGAAGTCCGACAAGGCTGGACCCTGCGATCAGTGTGTCTGGAGCGCTCCGGTGAAGGGACTCACTCCAGTTGTGGCTGCGGGCAGAGTCTAGACCCAGATCCTGTCTCCTAGCAAGTTCCCCGCCGAGATGCTTACGCGTGCTCTGGGCCTTGCGACGCGCAGATCATGTGTGTCACCTTCAGCCGAGCCCCGTGAAGACAAACACATCCCATCGTTGCCTGACAGACGAGAAAACGGAGTCCCGGGAGTGCGTTGGGGGCCTCTCTCTTCTCCTTGGCCTTGCAGTGCCGCGAATAACGACCTGGCAGCTCAAGCCATCTTCTCGCCGCTTGAGGTGGTGCATCCGCTCTCCTCACGCACGGCCTCCCCCAACCCGAGGGCAGCGCGGGAGCCAGAGGCCCTGCTCTCCTCTGCAGCTCCCCTGCCGTCTCCACGGCTCTCGTCTTCCCTCCCCTGGCCCTTGGCTCTCCTCTGCACCTGCGCTGAAAGGCCTGGCCGTTGGGGCGCCGCTGCGCCGTCCTCTGCTCTGCTCACCCGGCTCCCCGCTCCACGCCATCTCCCTCCCGCTCTGTCCCCGCGTGGCCGACACTGTCTCCCAGGGGCTGAGTCATGTCGGGTCTTGGCTTTCGCACTGACAGGGAACAACAGGGGCTGACAGCCCCGCTCCACTGGCGGCGGGTTGAAGCTGCAGGCCTGCCGCCGGCTCCGGAGAGGCCCGTGGCGCCGGCCCGCGCCCCATGCTTCCTCCAGGAGATCCTGGCCCCTGCGCCGGTGAGGGAGCTGTGTGGAGGGGAGCGCGGCGCAGCGGCATCGCGGAGAGAAGGGCGCAGCGCCGTGGCAAACAGCTCGGATGCGCGTAGCCGCACGCCTGCCGGAGGGAGCCGCTGCTCCGAGCCCAGGCTGCAGCCGAAGGGCGGGCGAGGCGGCCCCAGCGCGACGATGCGGCGTCATGGTGTCACGCAGCAGGAGGCACGAGCTGGGCACCGGGGCTCATGGCGCAGTAGCCCTTCGCTCCCGCGAGGCTATCTCCATCCGCTCGTCTGGTCGGTCGTCCGCAGGACTGCATGGCCTCAGGTGAGGGGCGAGCCGCTGCGCGGGCGGCGAAGGGCAGCGCCTCGGCGGCGGATGGACGTAGGGCATCGGCACACGTGACCGGGGGCACGCCGCCGCTCTCGGCCCTCACCCTGGCCGTCCTGCAGCCTACAGCCTGGAGGTGGTGGTGACCGGTGGCCCCCCCCAAAGCTAAGGGGGGTTTCGGGTCGTCTGCTCAGAGGGCCTCGCGACGGCACGTGTCCGGTAAGTGACCGTGGCCGTGACGTCTGGAGACAGAGTCGGAGGGAGGCGCCTCCATCGCCTGCTCCCGCTCCCCCGAGGGAAAGGGCTGGGCTCACCGGCTGAATTCCAGGGAGCTAAGGGGGGGGGGGGGTGGCCGAGCAAATGCCACTCGTCAGGGCCTGACAAGCTGAGTGCGTCGACAGGCTCTTGCGCCGGACACCAGAGACCCTTGTCAGGTCTCTGGTGTCCGGCGGGCCGAGGTCCGAGCCTCGTGGGACTGTACCTCTGTAGCCAGGTCCGGCCTAGCGAGCGGGGTCTGTGAGGGCGTCCCCCTCACAGGGTCCGCGAGGGCGTCCCCCTCACAGGGTCCGCGAGGGCGTCCCCCTCACAGGGTCCGTGAGGGCGTCGTCCTACCCTTCATCGGCGGAAGTGATTTTTGAGTGGACGAAGGACGCGAGTGGACATTTTTGCGAAGACAACGCATTAGTGGGGAGTAAACAGCCCCGAGGTGTCAGCGGCATTCATCCCTAGAGAGACACCAGCCCATGCCACCGAGAGCGGCCCGCCCCCAGCACGCCCTATCAGTACAACAGGGTGCGGGTAGACAAGGGTTCGGACAGACAGGCTGGGGGCAGATGAAGACCCTCTGCTGCTGTGGGTCGTCTATCCCCAGCCCCTCCTGAGCCCATCCAGCTCAGTTAGAAGCGCATCCTAAGCCGGGCACGGTGGCTCGTGCCTGTAAGCTTCAACCTATGAAGCAGCTGGGACTGGGGATCGCGGTTCGAGTCCCGCTCGGGGCAACACAGCGAGACCTCGTCCCAAAAAATAGCTGGGCGTGGTGGCGCGCGCCTGTCATCCCAGCTACCTGGGAGGCTGAGGCTGGGGATGGCTTGAGTCCGTGGTGACCCGGGCAACGAGAGCCTGTGGTTCCTCGGGCAAAAATCGCGAGACCTGGTTTCAAGAAAAAAAAAAAAGAACAGCTCATCCTGTTCTCACTCCTTTATTTCTGATCTTTCCGTTCCTCTTTCCTTAAACACACTTGCCCCTCTCGCCCCTTGGCCGTGGGCATGCTTGCTTGCGTGTCTTTGTTTTCCCAGCTTCAGGTGACAAGTGCCTCGTACGGAAAGTTGGTGCTGCTGGGAATCTGCCTGCCGTCTCCCGCGGGTCCCGCAGAAGGTGCCTGAGGCTCGTGGCGAGTTTTCTGGCCTCGGCGGTCTGCTTTATGTCAGCCCTGTTGGGTGGGCGTTGGCCCACGCGGGGTGCTTAGCTTTGGTTTCATGAGCAAACTGTATTCTCGTCTCTGCTGGGCACTGATCCTCTCTTGCTGGACACGATTGCTGGACACGAATCCTCTGCTAACGTTCTGTTCTACTGAAGGCTTTGCACTCCAGAGGAGAAAAGATCCTTTGCTGCTGCTGCTGCAGGTGTGGGAAATACTGAGATCACTGTAAGAAAGTGTTGGTTTTAACCTTCGAAAGTTGCACATGGAAGGATCCCATAAACCAGAGGTTTCACTTTGAAGCATAGACTCAAAAGATCAGGCCAGGGGTTCAACAGATGCATGTGCACCAGTATCCCTGGCAGCATTTCCCACAACAGCCGAAGGACGGAAATGACCACGTGCGTGGGTACAGGCAAAGCCCAGCGCACGCTCAGCGTGGAGTATTATGCAGCCTTGAAGAGTGTTTGACATACAATCAAACGAATACACCTCGGGGTCAGACATTTATTCCACTAGACCCAAAACTTCTTTGCAACGTCTCCACTTTCCTGATCTAATGGTAGCTATTTTATAACCACTTAGCTCATTTCTCTTGCTGTTAAGGAAACCATTTCAAGAGAAAATCCTGCAGTGTTCATTTCAGCACATTTCAGCACACTCGGCATCCCTCCCGTGTGTCGCTGGGGAAGGGTGGGAGCCAGGCTAGCATCCTCTTCTGCCTGGAGAGAGACTTCTGGCGAGCAGAGAACATGTGCCATTTCTTTCTTACTGTGCTTTCGGGGTTCTGCGCAGATTTTGAAGCACCAGCAGACTTGGGCCAAGAATGTTAATTCCCGAGCACCTTGCCTCCAAGACTTCCTGAGTAGAGGCACCTCCTAACAGAGTTTCTATGGGGAAGGAGCCAGGGCTGGGGGCAGTAGGTGACTTTGGCCCACAGGTGACTTCAACCCGCGCCCGCCACGACAGCACCTTCTCCCGAAACACCCGCCCTGGCCTCTGGCTTTTAACAATTTCAGCTAAAATCATCCCTTTTCACTGTTTCAACCCGGAGCTTTTTATGAGCAGTGCCACCACAGCCAGCCTTAAACCTCAGCTTCTTATCAAGACCCCGAGGCCTGATTCTCAAAAACGCTGATAACAGCCCCATGCAGACCTCGGAAGAGCTGAGCCAAGCACTCCTGAAAGACCTTTGCGCGCGCGAGCGCTGCCTGTAGCTGGAGAGTCATGTCAGCTGTCACCTGCCAAGGGAAAGGAAGTTTTGTTTCGTTTCAGTCTTCGACTCTGGGGTTGTGGCCGCGTTTACGGGAAGCGCATTTTCATGACAGAGCTGAGAGGATCGCAACCATGCTATTTCAATGTGCGTGCAAAGGAGCTCTGTTTCCAGACAGAAAGCTGTCAGCTCGAGAGCTTTCTGTGGACACAGCCAGCTTATTAATGTGGCTTTTGGACAGTCACAGTTATGGTACAAGCAAAGCTTCGGGATTGCCATCCAGTTGCTCCATCTTGCTTGCTTTTGAGCCATCTGCTCACGCGTTTGGTTGACATCTGTCAGGTGCCAGGTTGGGGCCGCAGCCAGTCACGTGGGGCTTGCATGAACCCGGAGGGGTTTAGCCGGGACCCGGCGTGGAGCGGTCAGCACGTCCCGGGGTGGGGACGTTGGTCTTCAGATAAAGCTGTGGCCTGAGAGCCGGAGGCTGCCCACAAGTCACAGCCGTGACCTAAGTGCCAAACGTGGGCTGGTTCCTGAGGGTGCAGACACGAGAGCCCCCGCCGGCCCTCGAGCCAGCACCGTGGATGATGCCAGGCACTCGAGGGGGCCGGGCAGATTCTGCTGGGCCGGGGCTCTCCCAAAGCTGGGTTTGGGGTCCCCAGCCTGCAGGCCCGCCCTGCGAGGCCCCGTCCCCTCGCTGGGAGTCAGCTATCTGGGCACCATCTCCCGGTCAACATGGACGACATCTCTTCCGGCCACTCTCAGCCTGGACGACGAGGTGTTAACTCTGGGGTGGGGAGTGGTCCCTGGCCTGCCTCTGAGACGCACCCCCTCAGCCGATGGGAGCTGGGGTTCTTATTGAAGATGGGGAGGGTGTGCTTGTCCTGGGCTACCCGTGAGAGATGAGTGGATGTGGCGGGGGCCGGGGGCCCTGGAAGCCCCTTGCAGAGCGTGTTGGGCAGGAGCCTTGTTGGTCTTGCAAGGATCTGACCTGCAGTGCTGGAGGCGAGGGTGCTTGGGCAGAGGCCTGGCACGTGCAAAGTCCCTGGGGCGGTGATGTGGTGGCAGCGTGGCGCTGCCGGCTGAGGGGGGCCAAGGACTGAGTCTGGCGAGGGGGGCTGGTCAGCCCCCAGCTGCCCTGCATACCCTCCCCAGGCAGCATCCCTGCCAGCTGAAGCACCTGGCCAGCTGAGCCAGCTGCGGTCAAGTGGCGGCTCCCGGATGGCCGATGGCCTTGCCCGCTAGCCCAGGGCACCCCACCGAGGCTCAGATGTGAACTCAGGGCTCTGTTCCCAGACGCCCCCCTCCCCCGGGACCCTGGGCGTCTCCCTGAGGTCTCGTCAGGGCGGTTGTGTCAGCAAGCGCGTCCCCTCACCTGAGACCTCATCGCCCCTCCCGATGCGGACACACTCGCCCGCCCACCTGTCACGGGAAGGGTCCCCTCTCTGCCCTGACTCCCCAGTCCCTGGACGCAGGGAGGATGCCGTGGCTCTGCTTGTTCTTCGGCAGAGACACCGCCGTGTGAGCTCCGTGAGTTCCCCCGGGGGACGGCTCCCTTTGCTCCCCGCTTCCTACATGGCGGGGGGGGGGGCTGCTGACCATCCTCCCCCAGAACTGGGGCCCCCTTGGCTCATGTGACCTTCACCTGGCCCAGGTCCATGGCCGGTCAGCGCGGAGGGCCGGCCGGCCGGTGGGCCCGTCCTGCCCGTCCTCCGTCCAGGGGCCGTGCCCGTCTCCTTCATCGGCGGGGCGAGGACACTCAGGTAGCCAGGCCCTGAGCTGCGTCCCTGCGGAGATGGTGCTAATTAGTATTGGAATTTACAGCTTCCGTTTTATTGACTTGTCCTACTTTCTCCGATAATTAACTAATGAGCAAAGTAATGAGCTGTGTTCGTCAGTCATGCTGTTCAATTAAACGGCAAATCAATTATTGAAAATCGTCTCGGACAGCTCCAGCTCTGTGCAGCGCGCACACTCACGTGTGTGCGTGTGTGCGTGCGCGTGCTTGCACCTGCCGGCTGCGAAGGCCCTGGGGCTCAGGCCACCGGTGCCAGGCCAGGTGGGCACGGGGTCCTGGGCCGGCTGCTGCCCGCTGACCGCCCAGAGGGGGGTCCACCATCATGACCTCACATTTTCCGATCAGAGCAGATGGTGCGTTTTCTAACGTTTCCTGCTCCTCCTCGATGGTACCGGAGCCTGAGGGTTTTATCTGAAATAAAACATAGAGAGGTACACTGGGCATGAGAGCAGATTCAGTCTCCTTAGAGCGAGGGGAGCATGTGGATGCACGGACACATGTGACCCCATGTACCCACACGCATGCACACATACACACATGTACAACACACATACACATGTACCCCCCACACAAACGCACAATGGTACACACACCTACAACGCGCACCCCCCCACAGGCACACACACACATACACAGACATGCACAACCACTAGAACACACACATGCACAACACACACAGTACGCTCAGATGTACACATGCATGCTCACACAGAAATACATATGCCACTCATACCCACATGCACACAGAATGGCATGCACACACATCACACCCTATATGCACAGATACACAACTGTACACACGCATAAACCACAAATACACACATGCATGTATATACACATATTTGTAGTACAGGTTCACATGCACACACAGTTATAAACACAAACACAATTGCGTATACACATGTCCACATTCACACATGTCCACGCTCATATACACAGACACACGCACACACAGCAAACACATACACAAACACACTCACATTGTGTATGCATACCTGCATACACACCATGCACAAACTCCTAGCACACACACTACCCATGACACATGCACACACAAACTGACACATATATCCGCAGGCATGCACACAACCCACGCCATTTGTAGACACATGTGGACACGTAGCCCACACATACAGCTTGTGCACACATAGCAACACACATGATCTCAAGACACATGCAGACAAACACATATGCACACGTCCTCACAATGAACACATGAACAAGGCATTCACAACACACAGCGCACAGACGCATGGACACACAGAACAAGCACACACGTGCGCACACATGAACACACATGTACACCCTCAGCAGATGCTCAGCAGGTTGCTGATGTGCAGAAAGGCACACACAGGTCAGCAGAGGGGCCCCGAAGGATGGCGTGGCGGTCACTCCTCCCTAAGAGCGGGGACACACTGCCCTTCAGCTTCCCCGTGGGTCCCAGAGGGCCTGTGCGGGGCCGGCTTCCGCTGCTCCATCTGTGCCATTTACCTAGCATTCCTTAGAGGTGGCGCTCATTCACAACAGCGTCTGTGGTTTAGGGGTTCAGGTTCACCCCTCTTCAGATGTGTGTCCCCAAGCATCCCACCGCCACAGCTCCAGCAACCATCCGCTGCCAGCGGCCCTCTCTCCCTGTGGGAGGCCTCGGTTCTGCGGTGGGAGCATGGAGGTTTGCTTTCATTTGCTGCTCCCTTGCTCGCAGTCCACACTGGGTGGAACCATCCGGCACGTGTCCACGTCACCCATCCTCTCCAGGTCCGTCCCTGTTGCCTCCGAGGCAGGAACCCATCTTTTTCACAGCTGAGTAATATTCCACAGCACGAAGTTCTCCCCTGCGTGGACCCTGGTGGGACTGAACAGCGCAGTGCGCGTGGGGCACACCCCTCGTCACAGCGCAACTCGTCAGTGCCCCGGTCGCAACGACCGGAGACTGTCCAAGCTCGTTGTCACATGACGATTTTTCCAAAAATTCTTCAGTCCGAGGTCTACGCCTTGCTTATCTCCTCGCCGGGAAGCTGTCTCGTCAGCGATACGTGGGGTCATCATTCTGTTTCCCGTTAAGATAGTCTGTGAAGGTGATAGAGTCACCTAGAGTCCTCACCACGCTGACAGACACCTCCTCCCAGAGGAAACTCGAATTCGCGTTTAAAGGGCAAAACGTTGGTTCGTCGGAGAGAACGCAATTTGCACCTTCAAAGTATCTCCAAATTCTTTAAAGGTGTAAAGGAAGACTTCATCCCCGACGCCACAGCTCAAACCCTGAACCTTCAAAAGCCATTATGTCCTGTTAGGGGAACAAAGCGAGCAAATGAAAGCCAGGCCGGCCGGGAAGGCAACATCCCGTTCCCATTTCCAAACAGCCTTAATTCTGTGTTTGTGCTCTTGCCCGGACGAGGCAGGCACACAAACACCCCCATATGCATCGAATTAGAATTTACATACGAACTACATTAGCAATATGAGCTCCATCAAGGACTAATTAGCACTGTCCTGGGATATGGGCAGGCGAACAGAATTCAATAAGAACCATTTCAAAGGCAACTTTTGTCTTGCTTGTCCGACTAAGCTGGTTTAATCAGCGATAATGACTGAAATAAACCCACTCCACCCGGCGCCCCACGCAGCCCGCCGCGTGGTGTGCGAGCCTCTGGTGACTCAGGGACTCCGGCCCCTTTGTGCATCCGGCCCGGTCACAGCCCGCCGAAGGCCCGGGACAAGGGTGCCAGCCCCCGAATGCTCTGGGCAAACGCGACCCCGCCCGGAAGACGCCGCCCGAACCGCCTCTCGGGGCGCTCGTGGCCTCGGTGGCCGCCTCGCTGTGGCTGCCGCTTTCTGCTCTCGGAGGACAAAGGCTGAGCTTCCTCTGCACCCGTGGCAGCGTCACGGGAGACGGAGGCCTCGGAACCCCCGCCGGGCCCCCGCAGCCACGGGCGCCTGCCGCCCCCAAACAGGGCTGTGGTTTACGAGCAGCATCTCTAACGAGCTAAACTCCAGTGACCATAAAACTGAAATATAATTATGACATTAAACATGCCTATATTTGAACTTAATTATTAATTAATTTAATGAGAGGAGAAGAGGTTGTAAAATTGCTAATTAAATGGCTCCGTGAAACTGCAGACGTGGAGGATTTAGCGGTGATGGATCCCACACACGAGCCCTGCCAGCCTGCCGGCCTGCCACCGCCCGGCGCGCGAGGGCCTGGCTGGAGGTGGCCACGGGCCGGGGGCCAGGCCAGCGAGGGGTGGGATGACCTCCAATCCCAGCGAAGGGCCTTCAGCCGCCCGCGCAGACTGCGGTGCCCAGGTGCCCAGGTGACCGGGGAGCCGGTGCGTGACCCGTGCCCTCCCGAGACACAGGAGGAGACCCGTGGGACCCGTGCCCAGCTTGGGTCTCAGGCTGAGGGCTTGTCCGGCAGCGGCGACAAGCTTGCGTGAGTGCAAGACTCGCGAGAAGCCTCCGTGGGAACCCAGCTGGACATGCGGTGGCGCCTCCTGGCGCCCTGGGGCACGCCCCTGACCGCAGCTCTGGCAGCCAGGGTCGAGGGGCCGGCAGACATGGGTGTGGGCAGCGGCTATCATGTCTCTGGCCTGCCACGTCAGCAGGTGACCTCGGGGAGCAGCTGCTCTCTTCCGGGTCCCAGCCTCTTCCCAGCAATGGTGGGTGGGGCTGTGTGGCCACTCCACGGCCGTCCGAGAACGGTGGCCGCCAGAGGACACGGTGGCCGCCAGAGGACACGGTGGCCGCCAGAGGACCGCGCTCCGTCTGGGTTCTCTCCGGCACACACAGGCTCAAGGCCGCTCAGGCCAGGCGCAGCCTCTTCCGAAGCTCAGCTGGGATCCGCTCTGGCTGGGGGGGCCGGTTTCTCTCCCCGAAACAGACTCCAGCCCGCGGGGGTCCGGGGAGTTCTTCCGGGACCTGAGCAAGGCGAGCTTGTCTCGAGAAAGACTGGGGTGAATCGGGAAGAGGGATGAGGTGGGGTTCGTTCTGCTCGGTGCATTTTGGGGGCGGAGGAGCTGGGAGGACACTTCCCCGAGGAGGAAATGCAAATGGCCGACCGGCTCGGGCCCACGCCTGGGCCTCTCTCGGTCAGGGACGTGCAAATCGGACCCACGTGGAGGAGGTGAGACGCCTCCTCGCGGCTGCGAGAGGAAGGGCCCCTCTCCCGCGGCCGATGGGGGTGCAGACCGGTGCGGCCATCGTGGGAAGCTGCGGGGAGGACCCTCGGATCACGAGGCTGGTTGCCACAGGTCAGCGGGGTTTGCTGGACGCGCAGGGGCAGCCGGTGGGCGCGAAGGCACAGGGGCTGCATGTCCCCGCCGAGGTGTCCACACGCTGTTAGCGTCCCAAACAAAAGGCCGTTCCTCCAAGATGGCACCTTGCTGCCCACGCGCACGGCAGACCGATGACCGGCAGCGGCCCAGTGCCCGCCCGCCAGGCCCATGGGCCACACGGGACCTGGAAGAGAGAGCAGGGGCGCAGCAGTGCCCCCGGACTCCCTCAGACTGCAGCTCCCGGAGATGCCAGGGCTGGGGCCCGCAGAGCGCCTTCCAGGAGATGGCAGAGGCCAGGCGGACGCAAGTGCGGCCTCAGGCAACCAGCCTTCCCTCCCCTGAGGCCAGCTTCGGAGGTGCCTCTTTCTGGGGGTCCGGGCCACCATGCGTCCCTCACCCTCCACGCTGCTCCCTCCTGCTTGGTCCACTTGGCCCGTCTGGACCAGACACCGATCGGCTCCAAGGGCAGCAAGCCCTGAACTCCGAGGGCAGCTGGGAGGGTGGACACGGGCCTTCATGCAGCCGGCACATGTGGCTCAAGAGCCAGCTCCATGCAGCTGGTCTCCATGAGCCGAACGAGGCTGCGGGGCGTGTTTGGCGAGATGTCCGCAGCCCACCCGGGGGTGACCGGGACTCGCGCTTCAGCCGCGGTCACACGCCCAGTCGCTGGCCACGACCCACACGCGTCCCGTCTCATCTGGGGAAAACGTCACTGAAGTATTTTTTTATCCCACTGGGGGCAACTGTGAGCAGGGAAATGCCGTTTTGGGGACACGTTTCGGAAACGAGCGGCAGGAAATTCAACGTGACTGAAGCACAGGGTCCTAACCACGCAGACACACTTGAAAGTGCCCCAGAAGAGTGCAAAGTGTGGCCGATTTTCCTGTCATGGGAAGGCGGTTAATCTGGATCCAAGCCGGGCACGGGGGCGCGTGCCTGTAAGCTTTAGCCTATGAAGCGGTCGGGGCTGGGGATCGCGGTTTGAGTCCCGCTCAGGGCAACACAGCGAGACCTCGTCTCAAAAAACAGCTGGGTGTGGTGGCGCACGCCTGTCATCTCAGTTACCTGGGAGGCAGAGGCTGGGGATGGCTGGATTCCGTGGTACCCCGGGCAACGTGAGCCTGCTGTTCAAAGGGGCAAAAATAGTGGGACCTAGTATAAACAAACAAACAAATAAATAAATTAGAGAGAAAGAGAGAGAGAGAGAGAGATACCTGGCACGGTGGTGTGTGTCTGTAAGTGGCAGCCTAGGAAGCCGTGGCGGGGACTGGGGATCATGGTTCGAGTCCCACCCGGGGCAACACAGCGAGACCTCGTCCCAAAAAACAGCTGGGTGTGGTGGCGCGCGCCTGTCATCCCAGTTACCTGGGAGGCAGAGGCTGGTGATGGCTGGAGTCCGTGGTACCCCGGGCAACGTGAGCCTGCTGTTCAAAGGGGCAAAAATAGTGGGATCTGGTCTAAAAAAAAAAACAAACCAAAAACCTGGATCCAAATAAGTGCATGATGCTGCTTGGGTCACGTCAAGCCCAGCTCCTCGCCCGGTTTGTTCTTCGGTCTCAGCTTTTCCAAGCCAACACGAAGCCCGGATCTTCTAAGAGGCAGAGAGAATTGTAGACGAGCAGTAAGCGACGAAGTCAGAAAGACTCCCTGGGAGCGAAGGCACAGCTTATGTGCAGCAGCGAAGTCAAGTGAGTCGGAGGGACGCGCTCGGCTGATTCAGAGTGACAGTCCCGGCGACCGTGACCAGGCTGGCGTCCCTGGAAGTCCATTGGCGGGTGAGATTTAGCCTCTCAGGCTGAGCGCATCTTGGCCGCTCACCTGAGAGGGCAGCGTGTCTGTGTCCCGACTCCTGGATGGGCCTGTGTCTAAAAGGCTTCATCAGCCACTTTTGGATTCGAAAACTTCGAGCTCCTGGAGCCAGGCGGACACTGACTCCTCGGCGCGTCCCAGCTCTCGCAAAGGCACGGCGGCGGGCAGGACGGAAGCGCAGAGCGCTGGGGCTGGAGGGGGCACGAGGAGTAAGACGGAGGCTCGTGGGAGATAAGGCGATGGGAGGCAGATGATGGGGGGTAGATGACGATGTAAGATTCGAGGAAAACGTCAACGGACTTACCTCGAGCCGGACCAGGAGCGCCCGGGCGTTTCACTGGCCACACGTCACCGGCGTGAAGGAGCCTCACCCACCAGGCTTTGGCGCTTTTCTTCTGTGCAGGGAGAGCGGGGAGGGCGGGGGAGTGGCTGGGCCAGCCCAGGACGCCGCCTCTGCCACCGGCTCGCAGTCCTCCGGGAAGCTGTTCCAGTTGTCTCCTCTGACGTCACACGCTGCCCTGCCCAGGCTCCTGCCCCCACAAGGCCAGGACTCCCGCCCCCGCCACCCCTTGCCCGGGTGAGCCAGCAGGGATCCTGCCTGACCCCACACTCCGGGCGCTCTCTCCCTGGGGGCGGGGGGCAGATCCTCCCAACAGCTCCTTCCGTCCCGGCTGTGTCAGTGACCATCTCCACGGTCGGTTTGCAGCGGGGACGTCGCCGAGGCTCCACAAGAAGAAAGTCCCGATCCCAGTCGGACGCCTTTGCACACGGGGTCTCTGGGTGTCGCGGTGGTGTCCGCAGGAAGGGCGGCTGCGGGGAGTCAGGGAGGAGGGAGATGGAGGGTGCAGAGCGAGGAGGAGGCTGGGGGAGCACGGGGCGGGGGGGCCGGAGAGGCATGGGAAGCAGCCACCCGGACCTCTTGGCCTGGGACGGGCACCGGGGACGTGGAGACGCCGGAGACAGAGACGTGGCGAGAGGCCGCAGGGGGTGACCGTGTGGCCTCTGTCTCGATCTGGCCGTTGCTCCTTCCTTCTCAAGCCTGCCAGGCCCGCCTGCCCCTCTCCCGGGTTCTCCCAGCAGGTGCCCAAGACGTGTGAAGCCTTTGGGCCTGAGCAGCCCGCCTCTGGGCTTCCTGGGAAAGCAAGAACGGCCTCTTCCCCCCCCTCGCCCACGGCTCCTTGCACTAAGGTTCGTTCTACGCACCGGGGGTGCGTTCCGGCCTGACGCGGGGGCCGCAGGACCCGTTCGGAAAGGGCAGGCTTGGAGGCGACGGGTCCCCCCGCTCAAACCTGCTTCCAGCGCAGACCGACGGGCTCGCGCCGGCCTGGGCGACACCGACTGGCCTGTCCCCGGAGGGATGGAAGCTTCGCCCTCGTTTGGCTCACACGTGCTGGGGGCTCCCCCGGGTGTGAGGTGCGGGAGGGGAGAGGGTCCCCCGGTCGTCTTGACTTCGGAGGGGCGCGGGGCGCCCGGGCCGGGAGGGGCCTGGAGGGACGTGGGGTGCTCCGCCCGTCGTTCTCCTGTTTGGTGGAGCCAAGCGAGGGCTCCACGCTGGGGAGGGACTGACGCCTGGTCTCGGGTTTTGCGAATAGGGCCTCCGCAGGCTGGTGTTCTCCTGGTGGCGCCTGCGCTTGCATCTTTGTGTCTTTGGAATTGTTGTGCGGGACTTCCAAAGACGTTTTTAAGATCTGACGCTTCGAGAAATGTACCTACGGATTCAGATTTTGTGGCTTAAACAAACATTCTCACGCGGTAACTTTTTCCCCTGCATTTTGAGGCTTTAAGAGAGTCGGATTTTATTTATTTATGCAAACGATTCCACATCCTTGAAATTAGAAAAATGAGATGCGATGTGCTTTATTCCGTAAATTTCTGGTTTTGTTTTTATGCTCAGACGACTGCTCTCCTTGAGTTTTGCGTAAGGGGGGGAAGCTAGCATCTCCAGTGTACCACCCACGTATCCCCCACACCCTTCTTGGCAGCACCCGCGTCACCGCCGTCATCAGACTCTAGTTTGCTCTTGGGTCTCCCTCAGGGTTTCCATGCAAATTTCATACTCTCGTGTCTTAGTATTTATTTTGGATCAGCTGAAGTAGCGCAGAATAACCACCTCCTTCCCTTTTTACTGTAATCACCGGGGCAGATTGATTTAGGGGGGGTGATCCTGTTATAGCTGAGTCTCATTTGATGAGGTGAAATCTCACGTTCGTTATTCTAGTTGCTTCCAACGTTTGAAGATCAGCGTTCTAGGTGGGGTCGAGCTGAAACTCCTGAGGGGGTCCGTGTGAATTAGAGGGGTCAATCTTTCGGGGCTCAGGGGGAGCTCCCACCCCCTTTGTCCTCTGCAGCCAGGGGGACCACACAGACAGACCGGTTGGAGGAAAGGCCAGCACTGAGTGACGGGCATGTGGAGAGCTTACTTCTCTGTCAACTCCAAGGAGTAGCGGTACCACCAGGGGTATTAGGGGACTGCGTTTAGGGGACTGCGGCGTCAAGGACGGAGGGAGCTCCACTGACAAAGAGGGCTGGCTCATCCTCACGGATAGTAAAGATGGGCTTCTCAGAAGGACGGGCTCGTGGATCCACTCCTCTGGGTGCCCCCAACCTCAGTCTCCAGGCCATCAGAGGGGAGCGCCTTGCTCGTGGCTGCCGTATTTGCAGCGACCCAGCCAGAACCAGGGTGCGCACCCAGCGTGCGCTAGACTGCGGAGGCCGAGGGTGTCGGCGAGGGTGCTGAGCCTCGCCTGCTGTACAGCAAGCAGGGAGGCGAAGGTCTGAGCAGGTCATACGGAATGTGCTCCCTGACTCCCTGGCCTCGGCCCTGAGACGTTCAGACCCGAGTCGCAGCAGGCCCACACGATGCTTCACTAGACTTCAGTATTGTTTGGTGGGGGCGGGCGGCCGGCAGGCTCCTTTTACCTAAAAATTCCTGTGCCTGCTTTTTCTAAGCCAGAGTGGAACCTTAACTACTATTGCACGCCCTGCAAAAGCTTGTCAACCCTTAAGCTTCCACAGACTGGTTACTTGTGTTATTCGAACATCTATCTGCCACTTGCCTGACGCAAGGCCTCTCCCAGACTGAGTGGGGGGAGGAGGGAAACCCTTTCAAGGCAGTTTAAACTGGGCTCTTCACCAGCCACAGCTACCTTGCCATGTGATTCCAAAGCCAGGCCAGACTGAGCAAGTGAGCGAACCATGTATTCCTAAACCAAGAGATGACCTACGTGTGTGCTACACGATCAGCATATGGACCCCCGGTCACTCACCATTGTCCAAACTGTCCTTTAGTCGCTGGTCACCTCACGACATGGCCAGTCAGTCTGAGTTCAGCAACACGTGTTCCAAACGCAGGGCATCCTTCTTTTCCTCCTTTGTCTTGTTTCAGCTTTTCCAAGCACGTGTTCTTGCGGCGTCCTTCTTACCCCAGATGGTGGAAAAACTCCAAGACACGGGAACCAGCAGGAGGTCCATGGCAGGCTTCCTCCTCCGAAAGCATTCAAGTCAAACTAAGTAAGACGAACTCCAACGTGGAGTTTACCTTTGAATCTCCAAACTCCTACAGACCCCTTCAGCACACACACACTTGACTCATGCGTGCCAAAGCCATGAGTTCCCCAACCCGGGCCGAGGCCATGGGTCCAGGTCGCCTTCGACCATGCAGCCAGGCTCACAATCCTTCTCTCCAAGATGGCTGAACCATAAAATGGCTCAATCCCATCTCCTTCCTCCTAAGCCCTTCATTTCAGCTCAGACAGGACTCAGGAGGGAGTCTTGTCAATCAGCTCACATCACAAAAACTTTGCTTTTCCTCCCTCCCCATCCCCCTTCTGTGCTTCCTAATCTTGAGATGCACAGTGCTAAACAGGGAAGTTTGGAAACGGAAGACTCCATTTCCCCAGCCTTACCAGCACATGGATCAGCTGTGTTGATGGGGAACCCTCCAAGGAACCCCCCAGGTTGATGCACTTGGGCAGAACTCTCCATGGGCCCGCTCACTGGCACCCAGGCTGAAGGCTCAGGGTGGAGTCGGTCCTGTTTTCCAAGGGTCTCACTTTCCACACCTGGGGCTGCACAAGCAGGAAGCACCTCAAGCTTCACAGACAGGTGGCTTGGGGGGAGCTCTCTCACCTGCAGGGTTGTTTTCCTTACGTTCATTTGTCCATGACGCTGTTTCCATGAACCAGTCGGCCGGGGTACCTGTTACTGTCCTTATGTCATATTGCAAGTCCACGTCCTCTTACTGTGGACTGCCTGGGAATGTGCTCTCAGTGGTGGTCAGGCGAAGAAGGGACGAGACAGTCTCAGTCTGTCTGTGGGGGATGGGGAGACAGTCTGACAGATCTTCCTCGCAAGAGCTGTTCCAACAAACACACGTTTAAGTTGAGTTTCTGCAGGTGGGAACAGCGAGTCGCTGGCACTAATTGCTCTTGAAGGTAGGGGTGGGGGTGGGGGTGAGGGGCTGGAAGGTGACTTCCAGGTCTAAATCGTCCTGACCTAAGTCACCCTTTAGGCAGAGCAGGGTCGAATCTCCTCCTTTCTGAAGGTTGTTCTGCAGAGAGACAGAGGCCGGGTGCCCGTGGCTAAATCTCATTCAGGCTCCTGGGTGGCGAGTGGGGTTGAGCTTAGCTTACGGTGACAGATTTGCAGCATCCACGGGTGGAGCCTGTTCTGACTTCAGCTCCATGCGGTGGATCAGAAACAAAGCCTCCTGCCTGCTGGGTCAGGAGAGGTTTGATTGATGTGTTTTAAGGTGTCCAGGATTTTATGTGTTTTCCGTTCCTTAGTATCTCAGGTATCGGTGACGCAGGGGCTTTTGCTTTCACTCTGTCCATTACTCCCTGGGTTCTCCATACCCTACCGGTCCCCCTCCCCCCCCGTGAAGTCACACATGGTTACCTTGGCCCAAGGCTGACAAAGGGCCCAGACTTAGACACAAATGACCAGGAAGACCACCTGGTGTCCACCACAACCACAAGGACACACCTGGACACAGAAATGAGATCCAGGGCACAGGTGGACGAAGACACGCCTCTGGACCACACGGGCGTGGTAGAGACAGCTTGCTCAGGCGCCCTGCAGTGGAGATGTTCACAGACCGCCATTATCCCCACAGTGACATGCCCAAGTCCGAACCTCCTGCTAGCAGACCCAATAAACATGAACCGACTGCCACGTCTTCCTAGAAATCCCCTCTATTTGCATTCTCGGTGCTTGTCAAGAACGGAGGAGAGTCGGAGATGTCTCAGCAGTTCGCAGGAAATGCGGTCCACAGGGAGAAGAGCAAGCCTCTTAGATGCACCCCATGAATAGCCCCTAGTATTCACTGAGCTCTTCTTCTGTGGCCACATCCCGACTTACCCTCTGTGCTCCTGGTGCTTGTACAGCCCTCCGGTAGTCCAACAAGGTAATATCATCCACCCTGCTTCAGTCCCATCCTTTAGCACACCGCTAGCCTGAGACTATCGGATGAGGGAGAGGTTGAGCGGAGATGCCGTCAGAGTGCGTGACTGCACTTACAGGCGATTGTTTCATGATAAAATATGGGTTTTGGGGGTGGGGGGAGTTTGAGTAAGAAAGTCTAGAGAGCGAAGCAGGAAGAGAGACATAGAAACTATAACCATAGAAACTGTTACAGAAACAGCTACCCGAACAGGTTTCCCATTATCTACTCAGAACATAAAGATGAGCTCTAGACAAAGCTGTGAGGCCGGGTGGGGATCTCACACGGCCCCAATCACTCAGTTGTTTGCCTTTACCTCTTCTCATCCGGGCACGATGCTTCTTGTTTCTGCTTGCCCAGGAGAGAGGAATTTTGGTGTCATTGTTTACTTTGCAGGAAGCTCCAGGAGTCGCCCCTCAAAAGGAAGCCTGTTAGTGGGGCTTCTCAACAACCTCCTCATTCAGATCATCACCTCAGGGCTGGTGGGAGCGGAGCCAGGAGGGGAGCGGATGCTCAGAGCTGTTTCTAGGCTCTGCTGGGCATTTCACTTCTAACAGGTCACCAAGCAATGCTGATGCCACAGTGTCCGCGCCACCCTAGCCACTACTCAGCCACGCATATGGGGTGGGGGCTGCCGCCTTGAAGGCTCCCTAGCGCGACCGTTTGGGGCTCATCGTTCTGTCAGAGGAACAGTGAGGAGCAAACCAGGGCTAGCGATTTGCATTCCGAGCAAACGCCACCTGCTCCACCCACATCTCCACGCCGAGATGGCGAACGCCTTGGACTCCAAGCCCAGCGTGCCGTGAAGCAATCGGTGAGCCCTTCTGAACCAAATACGAAAGCCTCACCACACTTTTGGCTTCCACCTGATCAAACAGCAGCTGAGAAGAACATTATTGGAATAATGATAACACTCGAGGGTGGACTTTGATCAAACAAAACAATTTGTCATTGTTGAAAGTGATGATTTTGATCACTGTGGTTATTCCAGAGAATATTCTGTTTTTTTAGGAAATGCAGGCTGAAGTATTTAGATATACTTAGTATTAATTTGAATTAATTGAATTTTGAAATAAGTAACTTGATTTACCCATATATTATCTATATTCTTTCTCTCTCCTTCACCATTCATCCATCCATGCACCCATCCATCCATCATCCATCCATCCAT
>PVHY01022361.1:0-22505 GCA_004024945.1 Uropsilus gracilis
AATAATAATAATAATAATAATAATAAAGTTTTATTGGAAGACAGCGAAAAAAAGAAAAAAGAATGCAAAACCTTCAGGATGGTTCAGTAAGGTTATAGGAGTGTAGAAAGAAAGAATCAGAAAGTTGCAACTACATCCCAGAATAAGATAGAAAATAGTTAACTACAGCATAAAATCTAAATGGCAAGAAACAGTAAAACAATGATAATTACTTCCAGTTAATAGTAATCTCATAATTTTCTCACACACATGCCAGCCCTTGCTTTGGGGGGCTTTTTTATATGCATGGGTCATTCTGACTGGTGTGAAATGGTGTATCTGTGGTTTTGACTATTGTGAAATGGTGTCTGTTTGTGGTTTTGATTTGCATTTACCTGGTGATAAGTGATGATGAACATTTTTTCCACATTGTTTATTGGCCCATCTTCAGGTCTTTGGAGAAGTGCCTATTGAGTTCTTTTGCCCATTTCTTTTAAAATTGAATTGTTTGTTTTCTTTTTCTTACATTGTAAAAGCTCTTTGTAGATCTACATGCATGTATGGTGTGCAAATATTTTCTCCCATGCAGTAGGATGTCTCTCTGTTTTGGTGACTGTCTCCTTTGCTATGAAGAAGCTTCTTAGTTTACTATAGTCCAAAGTTATTTATTTTCTTTGTTGTTCTTGTTGCTGAAAATGAGACCCCAACAATGATTCTGAGACGTCTGCCAGGAGCATTTTGCCTGTGTTTCCTTATAGGTATTTTATGGTTTCAAGCTTTACATCCAAGTCTTTGATCAATTTTGAGTTGATTATCATGTATGGTGTGAGAGATAATGATCTAATTTCACTCCTTTGCATGTGGCAGTCCAATTTCCCCAGCACCACTTATTGAAGAGGTTTTCCTTGTTCTTGATCCACTGTATATACACTTTGCTCCTTTGTCATATATAAGTTGTCCATAAATATATTCCATTTGTCTGTGTGACTGCATTTGTTACAGTTCCAGGTGCTTTAATTATTATAGCTTTATAAAATACTTGGAAGCCTGGACTTGGAGTACCATACTATTTTAACTTTTGTGACCTTAATATGTAGTTTGAAATCTGAAAGTGTGATACCTCCATTTCCTCCTTTGACTAAAAAGAACTTTGACTTTTGGGTAGGTGCCTGGGGGGAGAGGGGTCGGGAGTTCCAACTGAATTTGAGTAATCTTTGTTTTATTTTTTGAAGGGTGCTTTTGGAATTTTTATGGGAATTGCATTGATTCTGTAAATGACTTTGGGAAGGATGGCCATTTTGACAATGTTGATTGTTTCTATCCATGAACAGGGAATATATTTCCATTTTGTTGTGCTTTATTTAAACAGTGCTTTGCAGTTTTCCTTATATAGGTATTTCCCCTCATTTGTTAGGTTTATTCCCAGGTATTTAATTTATTTGGTGAGACTATAAATGGGAAGAATTTCTTAATTTATTCTTCCTCTAGTTCATTACTTGTTTAAAAGAAGGCAACTGATTTCCATGTGTTGATTTTGTATCCTGCCAGTTTGCTGAGCTTGTTTACTATCACAATTAGTTTTTCATGGAGTCATTGGGGATCTTTCTACATATTATATCATCTGTAAGTAACCATAATTTCACTTCTTTCTTAATTTAAATTCCTTTTTATTGCCTTCTCTTGCCTAATTGCTCTAGCTAGGACTTCTAATACTATGCTCAATAGTAGTGGTGAGAGTATACATCCTTGATTATATCAGACTCAGTGGACTCAATTTTTTATCATTGAGGATGATATTAGCTATGGGTTTGTCTTATATAACTTTATTATGTCAAGACACATTCCATTATCTCCAGTTTTTCAAGAGTTTTTCTCTTGCATCCTCAGCAGGACTTGTTGCCAGAACTTTTTTAAAATGAGCCATTTTTACCAGTTTGAAGTAAAAATGTAGTTTTGATTTGCATTTCCCTGACACTTGGTGACAGTAAGCATTTATTCATATACCTGTTGGATATTTGCATTTCCTCTTTGTAGAAATATCTTTTTCGTTCTTCTGCCCATTTTTTGACTGGTTTGCTTGTTTTGGTTTTGTTTAGTCATGTGAGTTTTTTGCAGATATTTCACATCAGTCCTTTATCATTTACATAGAGTACGGATATTTTCTTTCCATTCAGTAGGGTGTCTCTTTGTTTTCCTTATTGTCTCATTAGCTGTACAGAAGCTTTTTAGTTTGATTTAGTTCCAGCTGTTTGTCTTTTCCTTTATTTTATTTACTTCTGTAGGTTAGTTCCCAAGAAGTTTCTGAGGTGTATATCGTGGAGTGTTTTGCCTGTTTTCTTTTACATATTTTATAATTTCAGGTCTTATATGTAAGGTTTTTGTCCATTTTGGGTTAGTCTTTATTTGTTTGTCATACTAGCTGACCATATGTGTGGGGCTTTATTTCTTGGTTCTCAGTCAGTTCCATTGGTCTCAGTGTCTGTTTTTTTCCAGTCCACACTGTTTTGATTATTGTGGCTTTGTAGTATAATTTGAAGTCTGTGAGTGTAATCCCTCCTTTCTCCTTTTACTCAGGAGAGCTTTGGCATTTTGAGGTTTTTTGTTATTCCATATGAATTTCAGCAATATTTATTCTGTTTCTTTGAAGAATGCTGTTGAAATTTTTATTGGAATTGTATTGAATCTGTAAATTGCTTTTGGTGTGGTGATCATTTTAGAAATGTTAATTCTTCTAGTCCAGGATCAGGGAATGTTTTCCGTTTCTTTGTGTCTTCTTCTCTTTTAAACAATGCTTTATAATTTCCTCTGTGTAGGTCTTTCACCTCCTTTATTAGGTTTATTCCCAGGTATTTGATTTTTCTTGGCATAATTGTAAATGGGATTGGTTTCTTAATTTCTTCTTAAGATTTTTTTTTATTAAGGAAGGCTACTGACTCCTGTGCAGTGATTTTGTAACTGCTACCAACTTTATTGAGCCAACTTATTGTTTTCATGAGTTTTTCTGTGGAGTTTTTAGGATTCTCTCTCTATCAGGGCCAACATCTCTTGATTTTCTGTACTCCCTTCAATGACAAATACATTATACACCGTTTCAGTGGGTTTGAATTTTTTGATCCAATACATAAGTGAGATATACAATGTAGCAAGCGAAATTTTATAATACATTTAGAAGATAAAACACCATGATCAAGTGGGGATTATTCCAGGGATGCAAGTATGGTTAAATATACAGGTCAGTCAACATGATTAATTAATTTGTTAAAATTAATAATTAATTGAATTCTTAAATTTCATAATTCATTTTAACAAGAGAAGAACAAAAACTATGTGATCACCGTAATAGACTTGGGGAAAAAAAATCAACAAGAGTCACCATTCATCTACAATACAAACTCAATATAATGGAAGGAGGTGTTTCAACATCAAAAGGTCATACATAACAAATAGACAGCCAGCATTATCCTTATTTGTGAATAACTGAAAGTGTTTCTTCTAAGATCAAGAAAACAACAAGCAGGATCACTCCTACTACTACTTTAAAAAAAGTAAAGGAGGAAAGGAAATAAATCCATCATTATTTGCATGTGCTATTATAACAAAGACAATTTCAGATTCTGGGAAAAAACCACATAAATCATAAATACAGTAAAATAATTGGCTACAAAATCAATATACAAAATCTGATGTAACAAACTAACAGAGAGAAAAGTCAGGAAAATAACTCTATGTGTAATTTCATTAGAAAGAATAAAATAACTAGGAATATATTTAACCATGGAGGTACAAGATATATACAATGAAAACTACAGTATGTTGATGAAAGAAATGGAGGAAGACACAAAGTAAAGATAGTCCATGTTCATCTATTGGAAGGACTAACTTCATTAAAGTGTGTGACCTAAGACAATATATAGATTTGATATAATCCTTATAGAAATCCTAACAGCAGTCTTCACAAAATGCAATTAAAAAGCCATCAAATTATTTGGAGTTACAAAAGGCCACAAATAGCCAAAATAATTCTGAGAAAAATTAGCATAAATGGAGGAATCATGTTCCCTGACTTCAAACAATACTACAAAGTGATTGTAATCAAACTGCATAGTATTGGAATAAAAACTGCTAAACAGACAAATGGAACAGAATAGACAGACCCTAGAGATAAACCTATATGTATACAGACAACTAATTTATGACAAAGGAATTTGGAGCATAAAATGGAGCAAGGAAATTCTTTTCAACTATGTTAGAAAAACTGGACAACCTCTTGGAAAGGATAAAATTTAGATCACTACCTAAGACAACACAAAAAGAAAATAACTCAAAGCAGAATAAATTTAGATGTAAGGCCTGAATCCATAAAATTTAGAGAATAAATTATAGGTGATATCTCCTTGACATAAGGTGTGTTTAAGAATTCTATCAATAGAAAGAAAGCAAAAGCAAAAATAAACAAATTGAACTATATCAAACTAAAGAACTTCTACCCAACAAAAGAACCTATTGTCCAAAAAAAGGCATTATATTAAATGGAAGAAGATATTTGTAATCATACATCCAACATACATTGAAAACTCATAAAACATAATAAATTCTAACAAAAATCTTTACAGAAATACAATAAAAAATAAGTTAAAGACTGAACAGGGGATTTGAATAGATTGTTCTCCAAAGGAGAGGTACAGATGACTAATAGACACATGAAAATATGTTCATCATCTGGTATCACTGGGGACATGCAAATCAAATTCTCACAACTGTAAGAATGACTGTAATGAGGCTATTGATGAGGTTATGGAGAAAAGGTAAACTCTCTACACTGTACATACTTAAACTGGTGCATCCAATACGGAAAAGAGTAGGTAGGTTCTTCAAAAACTTAAAAATAGAAATTGCATGAGTCAATTATCCTACTTCTAAGTATTTATCTGAAGAATATGAAAATAATAATTCTAACGATATACGTGCACCCCATGTTAACTGCAGTATTGCTCACAATAGCCAAAAGTTGAAAACAACCTATGGCCATTGGCAGATGATTGGATAAAGAATCTCTTCAAAATGAAAAGATAACCTACTCCATGGGATATACTTGCAAAGCATACATATGAGAAAGGGATAATATTCAAAATATGTAAAGAATTCATCAAGCTCAATGACAAAATAGTAAGCAATACAATAAAAATGGGTAGAAGAAAGCATTTATCATCTCTTATTATCAGGAAAATATAAATAAAAAGAAATATATATGACTTCAAACCTGTGAGAATGACTATTAGCCAAAAATTAAGAAATGAATTTTGACCAGGATATGCATAGAAGGGGATATACACATGATTGGGAATGTAAATTGGTACATCAATTTACATAAAACTACTGTATGATTCAGCTATTCCACTGCTGGATATTTACACAGAAAACATAAAAACACTAATTTGAAGAGATATATGCACTTCCATCTTTATTGTAGCATTAACAGGAAAGTGCTGGAAATAACCTGACATTCCACAGCATTGACTATTGAGAATATGGATGCAAAATTGAGAATATGGATGCGAAAAGTGAGTTTGAGTTAGGAAACTAGGAATCCTCCCTGTAGTAATAGGAAGGCAGCACCTAAATAGATACGCCCAAAATGCTCATTTCTAGGATCTTTTACATGAAGTATAGCTCACCACCAGATCTCTAACTGTTGAATCATCAGGAATTACCTTGCTAAAGATGAAGTCAGTTAAAACATGGGATGTTCTCTAGAGATTAACACTCACAGCCTAAAACATGGCCACTCTCCCTCCCTTCTTATCAAGCATGTTGGGAGGCCTCCTACACATCGACACATTTTAATTTTTCTATAATTTTTATAAATTTTCATTTTTCTGTAATTTTTCTTCTGTCGCTTTCATTCTCTAGGGAACCTCTACCCTGTCTACCTAGCCAGAATCTGTCTCATACAGTTCATTGACAGAGAATTTGATAAAGATGTGGTATATTTACACAATGGGATACTAAGTTCTCTCTCTCTCTCTCCCCTCTCCCCCTCCACACTCATATACACAGAAGCACACAAAGGTGAAATTTTGCCATTTATAGCAATACAGATGAACGTTGAGGGTATTAGGTGAGATAAATTAGATGGAGAAAGATAAACACTCTATTTCAGTCAATTGTGTTAAAAAACAAAATGAACAAATGAAACAAAACAAAAACAGAACAAAATACTATTTTTAGAAATATTTTAAATTGGTGGAATGGGTGTCAACAGTCAAATTCAGCTGCCACAGAGTAAAATAGAAATGAAAAGTGTACTTCTGTATTTCAATAACAATTTTGTACTTAAGCCCATAACATTTTGCAATTAGAAATAGGTTTTTTTGGGAGGGGGGTGGGGAGGGAGCGGTTAACAGGATAATTCTCCGTTTCTCCAAGTCAGTCTATCTCAGCGGCTTCCTAGGCAACTTGGCGCCTGCGCAGACCTCTCCTACCGTCCCCGGGGGCGGGGCGGGCAGACTGCGGTCAGGGCGCTGGCGGATGACGTGCCAGGCACGTGCCTCTGTCGCTCGTGGTAACTCCGAATCTGCGGAAGTGGAGAGCGGTGGCCAGGCGTCTGAGACAGGTAACCAGTGAACTTCTGGTTGAATCGCTGCCTTCTTCTCTCGCGCCGCTGTGGCGGCGGGGACAGCAGCATCGCGTTCTCAAGGCGACGGGGCACCCTTTCTTTCCCTTAACCTTACCCAGGGCCGCGGAGATTGAGTGCTCTTGTTAGTCCTCCCAGAATCCTGCAACTGAACCCATGCCCCGGGTACGGGGTTATGCGGGCACTTATCTCCGCCTCTGTTCTCGGCCTGGTATTGGATAGTGACTTTCCTTTGGTTGGTGCCACAGAGACCCTTCCTCAGCGTGGAGCTGCCGCCTCTTTTCTGACTTGTTTCCCAACCCTCCTCGCCCTCACCTTTTTCTCCTAGCCGCGTCCCCAGTCTTGTTTAAGGAAACAATACTTTCCTATTCATTTTGGAGAGCAGCGAAATTTACCCACCTCCTCTAATCCGGGAGAATCCTTACCGAGAGCACTAAGTGTTGAGTTTGGTCCTGTCCAGAGTTTTGCTCATTAACGCTTTGAGGGTGTGGGAGGAGGTATTAAGCGTTGTCGCAGTAATGTGAGAACCACGGAACCAGTCAGCCGTTAAGCTCGAACACATGGAATTTCATTATAATACTCTTTGACCCTGGATTTCTTTTTCACTTTGAAGCACTGGTGATTCTGTGTATCATAGGAAGATACAAAGCTATTAACAGAAGTAAACAAAACCAACGAAGTGCTGGGATTCACGTTGATGAAGGAATATAAGATAGGAGAGGAGAAACAGGACTCAGAAATTTTTTCTCTTATTCATGGTTTGATTTAATTTTTGGCTTCTGTTATGTTTTATTTTTGAATACCCTATCAGTAACCTTGCCAATTGGTAAGATTAAGTAAGATTGGTAAGATTAGGTTCTTTGAGCATTTGGGGAACAAAGTAGACTAAGGTTAGGGAATAATAGTTGCACCTTGTTAATTCTCAGCTGTATCCTAGGGGTGTGTTCAGCTTTTTTGCTTGTGTTTTCTTCTTAGCTCTTACAACCACCTTGGAAATTTGGAAATGTTATACCCAGTTTACTGAGGAGGAAACTGAGACTCACTTATGTGAAATTAACTTGCCAAAAAAATTGTGTAAACTAAATGGCAGAGCTGGGCTTGAAGTATATTACTTTAACGTCTGTATTTCTTTTTTTAATAGCTGCTGCTAGTCAGTTCTAGGTTTTTTACTATTGTCACACACAATTCTATTAGTTTCTTTGCTCATCTACTCAAATGATGCCACTTATAAATATTTTTAATTTTAAGTTCTCTCATAGACCCAGAATTAAAACACCCAGACAGCTTAATTTATCATCACCTTACACACACATACCCATCATCAGTATCGTCTTTTAAGAATGAGATAAGTATGAAATAGTATTGCTCAGTGTAACTCTTCTGTTTGGAGCCCTCAGGGAATGAGTAATTTTGGGAGTTCACTTTTATCCCTTTTGAAATGAAAATTACCATGATTGTTTTGTATGAAAAAATTGTCTTATACTAAATCCCTTTCTTAAACAAGAAGTCTATGGAACAGATCTTAACTTTCTCTATGTCTCAGAGCAGTCATTATGAATATCTTTTTTGTGTATTTTAATATGTTGATTTTTTTTTCAGAACTTTTATTGTATTTGACTTCCAAATTGCTTATAATTTTGGGTTTGCCTCTATTTTTTGTAGTCCACTCCTTAATGTCATTAAGGTATGGTAAGGTATAGTGATTAAAGCAAGGATCAGAACATTTCCAGGAATCAGATCCTACTTCTTCCACTTACTGGCAGAACGTGGGCATGGAAATTGACCCTTCTATGCCTCAGTTTTCTCAGTTGTGAAATGGGAATTCTAAGAATACTTTTCTCAGAAGTTTGTTGTGAGGAGAAAATGAATTAATATATGTATAGAACTTAGAACAAGCCAGGCATATTTTAAGAGTCGTGTTTCTTCTTATTATTAGCCTGGTTTGGCCTGAGGTTCTTTGAAAATTGTATTTTAGCTCTTTGAAATTTTTTTGTTATTCCTTTAATGATATTTGATATTTAGTATTTATGAGTTTACTAGAGAATTAAATTATCCCAGTTTGAATCCCTTAATCTAAGCCATTCTGGGAAAATGTTAATTTATTAAATTCACTTTCATTATGTCTTTGTAATGCAATGTGCCTTTTTCTTGGGGTGTTTAGAATGGAGATTTCAAATATTTCACTTTATTATATGTATCAAAGTAATTGACTTAATTACTGTTTTGAATTTAGGGGCTGATTCAATGGTTTAAATTACAGCTCACCATCATATTGGGAGCCCTCTCTACTTTTGAATTTAATACCAGTTGATTACATGTCCATTTATGAACCATTATGTTATTGCACTCATGTCATTGTGATTCTGTATGGACAGGTATCTCATAAAACCACTATTATGCATTGGCCACACATAAATGTATTTCCTCAATGTGATTTTCTTTCCTTCTTTCTTCCTTCAAGGATAAACAAAACAAAACAAAACAGTGAGATGATGGGAAATTGATTGCCCATTTTAAGGCATGTTAATCAAGACCTACTAAGATTTGGTATTGTCTCCATTGGTGTTTATCGTTAGGAACTTGAGAATAAATAATCTGTTCTTTATTTTTGATACTTATCTTAAACTTACTGTTGAAAACATGGGCTATATTTTTAAAAGTTTTTTTTGTGTGTGTGTGGTAAAGTTAATGTTAGCAATTTTAAATTTACAATTCATTAGCTTTACCAGTTACAATCTTTAAATGTCATCACTGTTCATTTCCAGAATGTCATTATCCCAGATAGAAACTCTATACCCATTAAATAGTAACTTTCCATTCCCCGAGCCATACCCCCAGCCTACCCCAAACCCTAATAGCCTCTATCCTACTTGCTTTCTCTATGAATTTTGCCTATTCTAGATACCTCATATAGGTGAAATTGTGTGTTATTTATCCTTTGTATCATAATTTCCATTGCTTTTTATAGCTATATTATCTTGTATGTATAAGCTATATATAATACTTCTCATGCATATTGAATTATTTTTTAATACTTTTAATTTTATATGATATGAAGTTAGTATTTGGTGATTTGATGTGACTGTGAGCTCCTAAAAGATAGGAATAGAAGCTAGGAACTGACACAACATGGTTATTGAATTATGAACAAAATAACTGATAAAAATTTTTTTTAAACTGAACCTTTTAAGCTGGAGCTTACAGTAGAGTGCTATTTTTCTTCTCATCTAATATTAATCTAAAACCAGTAAGGGAAATAATAATGATAATAACCTAGTAGATTTATGGTGTTTAGAGTATGCCAGGTATTGTAGCAAGCATTTTAACTATAAAATGTTACCTTTACCTATGAAGTACCTACCTATGAAGTTATACCAGGTACTATAATTTTAATTTTTTTACAGATATAGAAACTAAGGCATGGAGAAATTGTATGAATTGTTAAAATTACAAAGCTGAGAGGTAAAATTGGGATTTGATCTCAGGCTGATAAATGCAGAGTTGATTTTTTTCCAAGTTATAACTTGACTTGTCAGTATCCACTTTGAAGTATAAATTGTTTCACCTAACATACTGTTCCTCTACCATTCACCTTTATACAGTCTTTAAAACAGAGTATTACTTCTGAGCTTAGTAGGCAGTGGAGGAACAACTGAACCCTGAAGAGTGACAGGTGCTTTTCTTTTGATCACATTTTAATAGACTCAGACTGTCTTTCATAGCTTAGTTCACATTATCTTTCTTTGAGAGCCTTGTCTTTGCAAAGAGATGTTGAAAATTTTAATGATACCGTATTGCATTTGTATTGTAACCATATCTGACTGTAAGGGTAATATGTAAAGAAGTTCATAGAGTGGGGAAGTAATAATTGGAAGTTTTGTTTGATGATTGCAAACAAGTGGAGCAGGGAAATTTGTTGATATTGAGTGTTGATATGGTGAGGGTATGGATTGAGGAGAGAGGTAGAAGTTTAGATAGTAACTGAGGAGGAAGAACAGGATTTGAGGGTCTAATTAGAGACAGATGTGTAAGGATACCTGTTTGGTGCTGAGGGTTCTTCTGAAGTTGGCATTGTGAATATGTAGTGTCAGCCATTTTTATGGTTGTGTGATATTTATCTATGTATGGATTTACAGTGGTACCCCCTTATCTCCTGGGGATCTGTTACATGACCACTGACCGATGCCTGAAACCTTTGATCATATGGAACCTTATATAAACTATAGTTTTTCTAATATATACATCTAATATATGTGACCAATTTTTAAATTTTTACAGTTGAATTTTTAATTTAATTTTTAAATTTTCAGCTGCAAATGACTGGGTAATGGAAACCACAGAAAGCAAGATTATAGATCAGGGGAATTACTGTATTTAGCTTTTGTTGAGCTCAACTCTTTTGAGTTTAGAAGTGAAAAATTTGTATTATTCAATGAGAGGCTTAGAATTTATAGAACAGGGCAAGAAAATTGAGGTTTAAATTTTCTAGGAGTAATAGGAGGAATCGACCACCTTTTCCAGAGGCCACAGGCAAATATTCTCACATTCAGAAACATTTATAATTTTCTGTTGTGGGAACTCTCCTAAATTATGTAGAATGTTTAGCATTCTGGTCTCTACCTCCTAGAAGCCAATACCTGACTGCTCCAGTTGTAACATCCAAAAATATCTCCAGACATTACCAGTTGTCCTCCAAGGGACAAAATTATTCTACTTGGAACCACTACCCTGAAATCAGAAGGAGCAGATCCACTGAAGAAAATAAAAAAAAAAACCAAAGAACTGGAATCTCAGCAAAATAAGTAAAATCATTGGTAATGTAAGGAAGAGAGTTGTCAGAATAAAAGTTCATGTTCTGAATTACACTATGAAAATTAAATATTTCAGAGGTAAAGCTGTTCCAAGTTATGAAAATGTCAGGAGTGGAGTGCAGGCAGTGTTGGCACTGTGTAAGTAATTTTGAAAGAGGGGGAAAATAACCTAAGTTATAGAATGAATTGGAAAAGCACTTGTGGGTAGCCTAAGAGTTTCTTACTTAAAAGCAGGGCTAAGATTTTGTGAATATTCTGTTCCTCGCTCTATCTGTTAAGTTACTTTTTTTAAAATATTATTTATTTTATTCTTTAGATCACAACCTCGGTAAGTGGTTTTGGGAGGAACAACCCCCCCCCCCCCCCCCGCCCCGCCCCATGCCCCTTTCATTCTCTCAAACCCCACTCTTTGTTGTTTACTAGTCTGTGTTGAGTTATTTAGTCTCTTTTTTTCCTGTGGCAGTGTTCTTTCATTGGTGAGGGACTGGGTTGTTGAAACCAGGTGAACCTTGTTGATAGGTTTTCAGTCTTAAGTTTGCATTGGGTGGCCAGTCTGTATTCATTTGTTATCTCTCCATGTTTTCTTGCTGCAGCTAGTCTTCTCCAATCCCATTTCTGCTGTTTTGCTGCTTTACCTTATGGCTCTGGTGTCAGATTTAAGGGGTCTCGCCCCCAGCCAGTGTCGGTATAGAAGTTTCTCTGTGGATACAGGCATCTGTGAATGACCTTTGTAGATCATCTCCGTTGCCTCAGTTTGCAGTTTTGGTGTGGAGCCGATTACCCCATCTTTGGTCTTCCTCTCCTCTCTTGTAGTGTGGGGAGGGGGCCTTGCTCTCCTAGAAGGCATCTTTGAAATGAGGTCTTGGGTCTTTCTGACCTGGTGAGTGCATAGGTGCGCTTTGTGACATCGTGTTTCTGCAGTTGTTTCTCTTGTCTCGCATGCACGGTTCTCTCACTTGTCCATCGACTGCGTCCATTTCAGGCTTGTGGGCTGGATTTTTGTGTAATCCCTCACCTGTTCTATGATGGGGTTTGTGTTGTGCATGTTCTTGCTCCTCTTGAAGTTTAGCTGGAGTGAGAGCGAAATGGAAGGGGCTCCCCCCCCAATCCTCCCTCAGTGGGGGCGGGGGCCCAGATGGCTGAGCCTGTGCCCTTCCATGCTTCCCTTGGGCTACGAGCAGGGGGCAACATGGCTCCACCAATCCGAGCTGCAGATGGCTGCCCCATGCAGCAGCCATCTGCTGGTGGGTGGGGCCACCAGAACCCCCACTCTATTCCCCCTCCAGGGCTCACCCGGCTTAGGGGGCTTACCCAGGAATCCTTCACCCCCTTTGCTCCCTGTTGGCAAGGGAGATTCAATGACTAGGGACCTGGGTGTGCAGGCAGCCCTCAGTAGGCTGCCTGCTGGTGGGCAGCACTCCAAGGTACTTATTTCTTAGCTCTTTCTGATATTATCAGTTTCCTTAACTTGTCCCTCCCTTCCTCTTGTGTTTTCAAATAGTTTTAGAAATTATCTGGCTTGTTTTCTGAAATATTTTTAAATAGTTTTTGTTTCTTTTTCAGTTTTTTCTTAATATGGTTTTGTGGTTCTTTACCTCTTAATATACCACTTTCCAAAGAGTCCTGGTTCTGTACTGTCATCCAACTTTGTGTTGTTTCTTTTGCATTTAGGCATCTCTCTGGCAGAAGAAATGTCAACATACCGTTAAATCTCAAAACTCTTAGATGTATTATTTTTCCCTACCCCCCCATTCTGTTCTTTTTTTGCTCTTTTGTTCTTTAATATTTATTTTAATATATAGTATTGGAGTATTGTTTGAGAACTAACAATTACATTGGGTTCCATAAAAGAAATGACATCTAGAATTATAGCTTTAAATGCTTTTTTCTATGTTTGATAAATCCATACTTCTGGGGGAGCTGTTTTTTGAACCTATCTTAATAAGCTTAATTTATAAAGAAAGAATGAGTGCTACTACCCCATTATTTTTAATTTTGTTATTACAGGTGTTGCCTTTGTAAAATGGGTGGTAAGTAGGTGCCTTGATGACATGAATGGTTTTTGTCCTCAACTTACTACCATGCTCAGTACCTACACAGGTGTAAGATTCTTCAGTGCTCACAACAGAACTTGTGGGCTTCAGCTGTTGTTTATAGTAAATCTTCATTTGGAACATGGCTTAACATCTTTATTAATAAGATATTTCTGGTTCTGAAACATATAATTTATGTTTAATTAGTTTCTTACTATACTTTAAAGAAATAATATTTTTACACCATAATACAGTGTTAATGTTATGTAATATTTGTGACATTTAACTAGCTTATGGTCAATGCTTTGAAAATATCCTTATGTACTTTATATTTTGGTGTAGTTCTGTATTCGTGCTCTAGGTTTATTCTTTTTCTTTTAGTGTTATCAAAGTTTCAAAGGGAAAGAAACTGACTTACCTTTTAAATATCCTAGTTAATTTTTTTTTCATTTTTGTATATCCGTGTTTATTTTTCATAATCTAGAATTCCTCACCTCAGATGCAGTCACCATTAGAACTTTAGGAGTTTTGGGGGGAAGACAGGTTTAAAAGCTCAAGAGTGGGGTTCTTAAGATGTTTCTTCTAAGAAACTAATGATAGTCTGGTCAAAGTGACTCTGTTAAGTGCTTTTTTGTTACTTAACAACTTTTAGGATTTTTTCTTTATCATTTTTGATGATTTTACTATAATGTGTCTTTGTGTAGGATGTTTTGCTATCTGCTATTTGGACATCCATGGAGATTTTATTCTTTCTTGAGATTTGGGAAGTTTTTAGCTGTTATTTCTTTGAATAGGATCTCTGCACCTTTCTCTTTTTCTTTACCTTCAGGTATACTCATTGTCCCTATGTCTTCTAATGGAATCTGATCCTTCATATAGTGTTTTGACTTTTCTTACCCCTTATCTCTGTCTCTTTTTCCACTCGATTTATTTGTACATTTTATCTTCGATTTCTGAAAAGCTTTCCTCTGCCAGATTGTGCTATGTACTATGCTTCTGAAGGCTTTAGTTTCTATGTTGAAGAATCCCTTTATGCTTTAGCTCTTCTTCTTCTCGTTTAAAATCTGCCTGTCTGTGTGTAATTGAGTATTTTAAAAAATTTAATGTAATTTTTTTCTTGATTGCACATATATATTCACATACGCCTATATGTATATGTATTACATCATTGTCTACCCCGAGGCTCTGCCACCACCCCGTTACCCACGAACCATCTTTATCTGTTGTGCCCTCCTCTTCCCCCACTCTTTTCCCCTCTTCTTGTTCTTTGCCTCAATTCCCATGACAATTTTGTATTTTTCTTTTCCATTTGTTTGTTTGTCTTCCCTGTAGCCTTCATATAAGTGAGACTATTCTGTATTTTTCTTTTTCTGACTTATTTATTCTAACTAGAATAACTAGTTTTAACAATCTCCAAATTAAGTGTCAGTTAAGTGTTCAGATTTCAAAGATAACTGAGCAGGATCTTCTAATGATATTTAGGCTAAATCAAATCCATTTTCTTATCTAGTTCCCAGGAGTTAGTGAAATCTCTTCTTGGAAAGCATGAACTGAATACATACCCAGTTCACCACTCAACACCTAATACTGACAGTATATTTTAAATCTCTATGAGATGGATTTGAAAGCCATTCAGAGAAAAGGGCTACCCATTTGTAGTATATAAATTCTGCATCTATCTATAAACAGAGAAACCTCTGTTAGAATTATTCCTACAAAAGACTAGAATATAAAAATGAGCTCTGGCCATTTCTAATATATTTAGAGAAACTTTAAGTTTGCACTTGACCTAGTTTTGCCTCAGATACAGTACAGTTTGCTGAGACTATCTATCCTTGTGACAGTCAACAAATAGAGGGTGCCTGTCTTGATTTCCTGCTAAAAAAAAAAAAAGTCTAGTTCACTGAGACAGGAACAGAGGGACCTCTTGCCCTTCCTACAGCTTTCCTGCTGAAGGAAGTATAACTTTCTGTAGAGAACATAAAGATACATTGCAAGGAAGGAAGTAGGGCCTGTAGGGTCAGAGAGAGAGAACAAGAATTGGAGAAGGGATAGGAATATCTTTAGAATTGTCAAAAAGGGAAAAGCTTATCACTTATATTACAAGTTTTGAATTATGGGAGGTTCCTGAAGATACTGAACAGCAAGAGTCCTGCACAAGAAGCCTTACCGTAGTGGTTACAGCATTTGTCAGAAGGAGCTGTGCTTGTGAGGAGACCAGAATTGAGTTTAGCCAGTGGTTCTCAAAATCCAGTCTTTGGAACAGCAACATTAGGAAGGAAGGAAGGGAGAGTACTAGTATCTTCACTAAAGTTACCAGTAACAGGTATTGTTTTTTGTGTGTGGAGACAATCAGCTCTTCATGGTTGCATTTCACACCAGGGTCTAAATTCTGCCAGACTTGTAGTAAAAGAGAATTTTCACCTTGCTTTCTTTTTAATTTTAAATATTTGTCCTTTGATGATTGTTTTGTACTTTGTGTATACAATGTAATACAGAACAATAATATAATACTATATAATATTGTTTATACAGCAACCCCTGAGAACCCAGTTTCAGTGACTATAATTGTGATAGCAAGAGTCATTTTCTCATAAAGGGTTCAGAAACACTAGGGTACATAAGGATTATCTGGACATCTTAACTAAAATATGGATTATTGGCTCCAATATGATTTAAAGTAGATCTGACATGGTGCCCAAGAATCTCCATTTTAACAGCCTACTCTGCTCAATTGATTCTAGTGCTTGTGATTTTCAGATCTTACCTTGAGAAACACTGCTACATCTCTGAGAAGAGTGGAGATTTATCCAATTATAATGTTATCTTTGAGGATTCAAGGTAGAAATATTTTCTTGTGTTTGAGGATATTCACAGATATGAAACTTAGCTACTAGTAATGAAACTACCTGAATGTTTAATATTTTCTGGGAAATTGCACAGAGAAGCTTGGGATAAAATTCTTTGAGAAATCATGAGTAGTCTTCCTTGGTTAAAAATGCCTCTGAAGACCACTTCGTAGTATAAAATAAAACTAATTTGATTTTAAAATATTGTAATTCTGTAATTAATATTGTCTGAATTTTTGTAGCCTATCTTTACAATTATGGAGCTATATGTAAATCTTAACACAGTAATATAATAGATTAACTTGAGAAAAATTCTTAAGAAGTATACTTTCATGCAGTCTTCAAACCATGTGCTAAAAACCTAGAAGCCTGATGCAAACTATGCCAATGAGCCTACAGGTTAGTACCCTAACATTACAGTCAGGAGGGAGTAGGAGTAAATTTGCGTAAAATTGTTTATAATTTATAGTTTTCTTGCCGCATGGAATTGTTAAAATTAGTTGCATCTAGTATTCAGAAAAGTAATTAATGAACAAGAGTAAAGTCCCCCTCCCACTCCCACTCCCCCCTCCCCTCCCCTCAGTCTCATTCCTATGGTGTATAACTTCTAGATACTACCTTTATGCCTCTCTGCTCCAGGATTAATTGGGCTTTTGAAATGGATAAGAATAGAAGCTACAAGCCATGGCCACTTTTCATTTTATCTACTTCAAATTGATAACTCCCAGCACAAGTAGTTGTTCCCTCTTTGCAATTGGAAGGGGGGGGGGTGTCATTAAATAGTTCAGTGTTCAATATGGTCTCTTTTGAAGGGAGACTTGTTATGACATCCTCCATCAAGAATGGGAATAATCTCCTTCAGGAAGCTGTTTCAAACCACCCACACTGCTTACTAAACTAAGTTTATTTTTAAAATAAGTGTTTTCTTGAGTTGTATATGAGATAATTCGAAGTTATACGTAAACAGCTTTTGAATTTTAATTGTTCCAATATTTTCACATGATAGGAAAGTGTAAATTAGCAAATCAAACCCATGATTTCATGAATATTATAAAAAATGAGCCAATGATAAAAGGGACTGAAGAAAAACATTTAGTAAATAACCAAATGGTGGAAGGATGGCAAAATTACCACAGGTGGTACATAAATGAATAAAATTAGGAAGTGCTGGTTTTTTTTTGTTGTTGTTGTTGTTGTTTTGTTTTTTTTGAGACTAGGTCTCACTATTTTTGCCCGTGGAACGGCAGGCTCTCATTGCCCGGGCTACCACTGAATCAATCCCCAGCCTCAGCTTTCCAGGTAGTTGGGATTACAGGCACGTGCCACCACACCCAGCTATTTTTTGGAACTAGATCTTGCTACTTGCCCCAGACGGGACTTGAACCACGATCCTTAGCCTCGGCCGCTTCATAGGCTGAAGCTTACAGGCACGAATCACCATGCCCGGCAGGAAGTGCTGTTTTAAATACTTGAAGTTAGCACTTTTAAAATGGTCTTTATCACTGGCTGCCCAGTGCACAACCAATAACGAGAAAACATTGACAGACCACAAATAAGCATAGACAGACTGCGCAACGCAAGAATAAAACTGAAAACCTACCAGCACGATTTAGCATATCCTAAGAACACAGTCCCTCACCCAGTGAAAGGGCACTGCCACAGGAAAGAGAGACTAATGGACTTAACGCAGATTTAATAAACTACAAAAAGTCAGGGGTCTGAGTGAACAGAGAGGACACCAGGGGGAGGGGTAGGTATCCCCAAAACCATTAACTGATGCAGTGATTTTAAAAATTAAAAAAAAAAGGTGTTTATCATAATAGACAAATTATAAAATTAAAATGCTATACCATTTTAGAAGGAGATGCATACTTGGTATAGTAAATTCCTATTTAAATCAGTTGTACATCTATTTTAAATAGAAATCTTTTAAAACACTAAATTTACATTTAGTTGCTAATATCATTTATGTATTCTTATTCATTTTTTTCTAAATTATGTAAGGTTTTTTGTCTTCTGCAGGACACTTTTGTAAAAAACCACTGTAAGTTTTGTTTCTATGGTGTGCCCTTTTTTCATCTTTGAAAAAATAGCTTTTTTGAAATAAAATTATACACCATAAATTTCACTCTTAAAAATGTAGAGTTCATTGGTTTTTTTGAATGCAGCCATCACCACTTGCTAGTTTTAGCATATATTTGTTACATCAAAAGGAGTCCCTTTACCTATCAATAGTCACTCTCCTTCTGCAATGCCTGTTAATTACTAGTCTCCTTTCTGTCATTGTGTATTCGCCTATCCTAACAAGTTCATATGTGGCTTTCTGTTTTGTTTTGTTTTTTTTAATTTGGCATATTTTCAGTGTTCATCTATGTTGTAGCGTATATCAGTATTTCATTCCTTTTTAAAAAAAATTTTATTATTATAAAGTTTATTCTGGTTGACAATTTCGTCCATAGACATGTACATGAAATTTCCATAAAAGGGATGAATATGTGGGGGGTTAGGAGGGGTGGAAATGGGAGGGAGAGGTAAGGGAGGGAAGGAAGGTGGTGTGTGGTGTGATCCCCAGAGAATACAAAGATGTGAAACACATATATAAAAAAAATAAATTAAGAAAAAAAGGAATCAGTACAAAATCCACGCTGGGGAGAAGCAGCTCTCCTGCCTGCCTGACACTATGCAGATGGCTCTCTTTTTCTTTCTCCATTGCCTAATAACCCTGTCCCTTTTTTTCCTCTCTTTTTTTAAAATTTAATTTGAATTTTTAAAAATCTGCATATATATGTATATTTATATTTATATTACATTAGTCCATTATTGTGTACCCCGGGGCTTTCCTACTTCACTAACATTTGTTAACCATCCTGATTTTTTGTGCTCTTCACCTCCCCCACCTTTTTCCCCCTCCTCCTCTCTCGCTCCATGGTTCAACCCATTGGTTGTTTTCATTCTTTCTTATTTGTTTGTTTGTTTTCCCTATATCCATCATATAAGTGAGACCATCCTGTACTTCTCTTTTTCTTTTTGACTTACTTCTGCTAATATGAGTCTTTCTAGTTCCATCCATGTTGCTGCGAATGACATGTGTTTGTCATCCTTGGTGGATGCGTAGTATTCCATCGTGTATATGTACCACATTTTTTTTAGCCAATCATCTGTTCTGGGGCATTTGGTTTGTTTCCAATTCTTGGCAATTGTAAACAGGGCTGCAATGAACATGTGCGTACATGTGTCCTTTTTGAATTAATGTCTTCATGTCCTCTGGGTAGATTCCAAGTAGTGGGATTGCTGGGTCAAATGGTAAGTCCACTTTCAATTGTTTGAGGGTCCTCCACACAGTCTTCCATAGTGGCTGGACCAGTTTGCACTCTCACCAGCAGTGTAAGAGAGTTCCTTTTTCTCCACAATCGCACCAACATTTGTTGTTTGTTTTATTTATATGGGCCATTCTTACTGGTACAAGATGGTATCTCAGTGTGGTTTTAATTTGCATTTCCCTGATTATTAGTGATGTGGAGCATTTTTTCATATGTCTATTAGCCATTTGTATCTCCTCTTTGGTGAAGTGTCTTTTTAGTTCTCCCCATTTTTTGAGTGGGTTTTTTGCTTTGTTTTTGTTGAGCTGTAGGAGCTCTTTGTGAATCTTTGTTATCAGACCCTTGTCATTTGTCTGGAGGGTGAAAATTTTCTCCCAGACGGTTGGGTTTCTTTTTGTTTTGTTTATTGTCTCTTTTGCTGAACAAAAACTTTTTAGTTTTATATAGTCCCAGCTGTTTGTGTTTTCCTTCATTTTTTTGCCAGCCCTAGTTGTTTCCCCAAATGGATTTCTGAGGTGAAATTCATGAAGGGTTTTGCCCAGGTTTTCTTCTATGTATTTTATGGTTGAAGGTCTCACTTCCAGGTCCTTTATCCATTTTGAGTTAATTTTTGTACAGGGTGTGAGGGTGTTGTCCTGTCCATTTTTTTGCAAGTTTTGACCCAGTTTTCCCAGCACCATTTACTGCAGAGGCTATCCTTATTCCAGGGTATGTTTTTTGCCCCTTTGTCAAAGATTAGTAAACCGTGTATGTCTGGTTTTATCTCTGGGTATTCAATTCTGATCCATTGGTCTGTTTGTCTGTTTTTGTACCAATACCATGCTTTTCTAAGTATTATGGCTTTGTAGTAGTGTTTGAGGTCTGGAATAGTAATACCTCCGTTCTCTCTTCTGTTTGTCAAAAGGGTTTTGGCTATTCGGGGTCTTTTGTTGTTCCATATGAATTTCAGTAATTTTTGTTCTATCTCTTTAAAATATGTCATTGGGATCTTTATTGGGATTGCATTGAATCTGTAGATGGCCTTTGGTAGTATGGCCATTTTGATAATGTTGATTTTTCCGATCCATGAACAGGGAATGTATTTCCATTTTTTAACATCATCTATTTCTTTTAAGAATGTTTTATAGTTTTCTTTATATAGGTCTTTTAAGTCTTTTGTTAGGTTAGTTGCCAAGTATTTGATTTTCTTTGGTGCAATGGTAAATGGGGTGTTTTTTCTAATTTCTTCTTCTTCTGATTGATTCTTTGCATATATGAATGCTGTTGATTTTTGTGTGATGATTTTGTATCCAGTTACCTTACTGAATGGGTTTATTATTTCAATCAGCTTTTCTGTTGACTTTTCTGGGTTCTCTACTTAGAGTGTCATATCATCCGTGTATGATGGTAACTTTATTTCTTCGTTCCCTATTCGGATTCCTTTTATGTCTTCCTCTTGCCTTATTGCCCTAGCTAGGACTTCCAGAACTATGTTGAAAAGGTGTGGAGAGACTGGGCATCCTTGCCTGGTTCCGGACTTTAATTGGAATGGTTTCAGTTTTTCCCCATTGAGGATGATATTTGCTGTAGGTCTGTTGTATATAGCTTTTATTATGTTGAGTTATGTTTCTTTTATACCAATTTTTTCCAGGGCTTTCATCATGAAAGGATGCTGGAACTTTATCGAATGCTTTATCTGCATCTATTGATATGATCATATGGTTTTTGTTTTTCTCTTTGTTGATGTGGTGGATTATGTTGATTGATTTTCGAATGTTGAACCATCCCCGTGCCCCTGGGATGAATCCCACTTGGTCATGATGGATGATCCTTTTTATGCAATGTTGGATTCGGTTTGCCAAGATTTTGTTTAGAATTTTTGCATCTGTGTTCATTAGGGTAATTGGTATGTAGTTCTCTTTCTTTGCACTATCTTTATTTGGTTTTGGAATCAGTGTATTGTTTGCTTCATAGAGGGTATCTGGTAGCTTTCCTTCTTTTTCAATTTTTTGAAAGAGTTTTAATAGTACCGGTGTTAGTTCCTCTTTGAAAGTTTGGTAGAATTAATTTGTGAAACCAACTGGACCTGGGCACTTGTTTTTAGGGAGAGTTCTGATGACTGCCTCAATTTCACTGCTTGTGATTGACCTGTTTAAAATTTTTCTATTTCTTCTTTGTTCAGTTTTTATGAATGTATTGTTCCAGGAATTTGTCCATCTCCAGGGTACTGTATTTGTTTGCATATAGATGTTCGTAGTAGTCTCTAATTATCTCTTGGATTTCTGCTGGGTCTGTTGTAATATCTCCCTTTTTGTTTATGATCCTGTTCATTTGAGTTTTCTCTCTTTTCTTTGTAAGCCTTGCCAGGGGTTTGTCAATTTTATTTCTTTTTCAAGGAACCAGCTTTTGGTTTTGTTTATCTTCTCGATGGTCTTTTTCGTTTCTATTTCTTTAATCTATGCTTTTACTTTTGATATTTCTTGTCTTCTGCTGGGTTTTGGATTTTTTTGTTGCTCTTTTTCGAAGTCCTCAAGTTGGGAGATAGAATGTTTCTTGGACTGCTTCATTTTTGTTTGAGCCTGTACAGCTATGAACTTTCCTTGTAATACTGCTTTTGCTGCATCCCACACATTTTGGAACGTTGTGTCATCATTGTCATTTGCCTCCATGTAGGTTTTAATTTCTTCTTTGATTTCCTCTTTTACCCAGTGATATTCCAGCAGCTTGTTGTTCAGTCTCCATGTAGTGTTTACTCTCCTTATTTTCTTTTCATTGTTGATTTCTAATTTGATGGCTTTATGATCGGAGGAAAAGGTTGGTGTTATTTTAATCTTTGAGTATTTGTTCAGGTTTGTCTTGTGGCCTAATATATGATCAGTTTTAGAGAATGAACTGTGTGC
>PVHY01022362.1:0-22486 GCA_004024945.1 Uropsilus gracilis
TTAAATTATAATTTAAAGGGAGTGCAATCCCTCCATTCTCTCCCTTTTTGCTCAGGAGGGCTTTGACTATTTGAGGTTTTTTATTATTCCATATGAATTTCAATAGTATTTGTTTTATTTAAAGAATGTTGTCATTGAATCTGTAGATTGTTTTTGGTAGGATGACCATTTTGAAGATGTTGATTCTTAAAAACCATAGCAGGGGATAGCTTTCCATTTCTTTGTGTCTTCTATTTCTTTTAATGTTTTATAGCTTTCTTTGTATAGGTCTTTCACATGTTTTGTTAAGTTTATTCCCAGGTATTTAGTTTTCATTGGTACAATTATAAATGGAGTAGATTTCTTAATTTTTCTTCAGACTGATTTTTTGCATATAAGGAGACAACTAGTTTTTGTGTGTGTGTTGATTTTGCAAGTGGCTACCTTACTGAATTGTTTTATTATTTTCATTATTTTTTCTATTGAGCTTTCAGAGTTTTCTGTAAAAATTATCATATCATCTGCAAACAGTGATCACTTTATTTCTTCTTTCACTATTTGGATTCTTTGTATGCACTTCTCTTGTTTTATTGCTCTATCTAGGATTTTCAGTATTAATAAGCAGTGGTGAGAGTGGACAGCCTTGTCTTATTCCTGATTACAAAAAGAAGGCTTTCAGTTTTTCTCCATTTAGGATGATATTGGCTGTGGGTTTATCTTATATTTTTTTCTTATGTTAAGGTATGCTCCTTCTATCCCCAGAATTTCAAGTACCTTCATCATAAATGGATATTGAACTTTCCCAGCATCTATGGTTATGTGGTTTTTCTTTTTCTTTAAGTAATGTTTTACTTTATTTTTTATTTTTTTTTTGCAATGTATGATTGTTGGTCCTCATGAGAATTTCAACCCCCTTCCTGACCACCCCCACTCTGGTCACTCTGTCTCCTTTCTTACTGCTGTTTGTCCATGCTTTGCCTTTTGGTCTTTTTCTTTTCTGGAACTATGTTCTTATCCAGGGTGAAGAAATACTTTCTTGGTACATGGTACATTGTGCTACTTAGATTACCAGTCCTAATTTTCTGTTCAAAGGCTAGTCTAAGCCCATTTGACTTGTTTCAATGCCTCCTCATTCTTGGTGATTGTCACCTTCATTCTGTCTTCTGTCCCATTTTGTTGCTTCTTTACCTTGTATTTCAGGTCTTTGGCCTAGGGAACATAACTCCCAGCCTTTTTTTGTTTTATTTTTTGGTAGAGAGGTTCCTAGATGTGGACAGTCATTTGCGAATGGTAGGTCTGACTGGTCTCCTCGGTTTTGGTTTGCAGCTCTGCTATGGGACCCCTGTTTGGCCACTATTGCAACCTTCCTCCCCTGTGGAAAGGGGGTGAACTTTGTCATTGCTGAAGTTATCTTTGAACCACAATTTTGGCTCCCAACTCCCCAGTGACAGTGTGGGTATGTTATATCTTAGGTAGTCTTGTACTTGGTCTCACAATTCAATATTCAATGGTTCTCTCCATGGTGTTTTTGAATTCTGCCCAGGTGGTGTGTTTCCAGAGACTTTTTTCTTATCCCTCACTTCTTCCACATTTGTGGTTATGTTAAACCATTAAGGTTTCCTTATTCCTGGTGAGGGCTGACTGGACTGGCATCAACCAGAGGAGGTTAATGGCTCCAACCTCTCCCTACCTCCCCATCACAGACCCCGGCCTGCCTTTTGGAAGGACTTGGGTATATGGTGGTGCCCATGCACCAGTACCAGTTTAACCCAGCACTCTCCATTCAGAATCCACCCCCACCCATCATATTTTTCTTTGTGTTAATGTGTTGAATTACATTAATTGACATTCATTGATTTTGGGGTGTTAAACCACTCTTCTTTCCCTGGGATAAATCCCACTTGGCCAATGTGTATTATCCTTTAGATGCACTGTTGGATTCTATTTGCAAGGATTTTGTTGAGAATTTTTGCTTCTGTGTTTTAGGGAAATTGGCCTGTAGTTTTGTGTTATCTTTATTTAGTTTTGGTATTAGTGTGGTACTGGCTTTGTAGAATGTTGTTAGTATTCCTTCTTTTCCTATTTTTTTGAAAGAGTTTTTGGAAGATAGGCACCAATTAATCTCTGAATAGTAGAACTCATTTGTGAATCCATATGGTCCAGGGATTTTGGGGGTGGGGGGAGGTGATTACAGTTTCAATTTTGCTGCTTGAAGTTGGTTTTTTTAGGTTTTCTATGTCTTCCTTGTCCAGTTTTGGATGATTGTATAGTTCTAAAAATTTGTCCTTCTTATTAAGGTTGTTTAACTTTTTTTCGTATAGATGTTCATAGTAATTGCTGGTTATCATTTAGATTTCTATTTTGTCTGTTGTAACTCCTCCTCTTTCATTTATGATTCTATTAATTTGTATTTTCTCCCTTCTCTTCTTTGTGAGCCTGGCTAGGGGGTTATGTATTTTGTTTATCTTTTCAAAGAACCAACTTTTTGTTTCATTGATATTTTGGATTGCCTTTTTTATCTCTATTTCATTTATCTCTGCTAGAATTATTATCTCCTTCATTCTACTTGTTTGGATTTTTTTTGTTGTTCCATCTTTAACTCTCTCAGATGTGAGATTAGGTTGTTACTTTGTGTATTTTCTTGTTTCTTGATGTGGGACTGTATTGCTAATATTTTCCTCTTTCACTGTTTTTGCAGCATCCCATAAGTTCTGGCAGGTTGCATCATCTTCATTGTGATTCATCTTGAAATTTTCTTTACTCCTTCTTGATGTCCTCATTAACCTACTGTTTTTCCAATAGTGATGGCTTCAGTCTCGATGAAATAGACGTTTCATGTCCTTCTTTTCATGGTTGATTTCTAGTTTGATACATTTATGGTCAGAGAAAATATATGGTATGATTTCAATCTTCATGAATTTGTTGGTGCTTGTCTTGTGGCCCAGTACATGGGTAATTCTAGAGAATGATCCATGTGTACCTGAGAAATATTTATATTTGGGGTTTTTTGTGGGGTGCATTATCCTATAGGTATCGATTAGGTCCATTTGGTCTAGCTGTTCATCTAGAGTTACTGTGTCCTTGTTTATTTTTTGTTTTGTTGATTTATCTTTTAGTGAGAGTGGGGATTGAAGTCACCTACTACATATGTATTATTTCTGATGTCTTTTTTCAAAGATGTTAGCAATTGTCTGATGTATTAAAATGCACCTTCATTTGGTGCATGTATATTGATGAGTGTTTCAGAATAAATCAATTTAAAAATAGATAAGACATTTCTATAAAGAAGATATACAAAAGGCCTTTCTTCTTGTGGTTTCATTCTCATAGAGTCACACTTGCCTTCCCAGTACCCCTAGTAAAACATACATGAGATGGAAAATTTCTGTTTGCATCATTATTGTTCCCTAAGAACAGCACCTTGTTCTCCAAAAGATAATTTGAAAACTTAAAACTTACTATATGCTTCACCAAACATTTCCACCTACTTTAAGTCTCTTGACTATAATTTGTGACACCCCTCCCTGGGGTGGTGTCTAATTAAAAAATCTGCACTTGCCCAGACAGGGCTTAAAGTATAGGTCTGCCTGAAACCATGCAGATTGAGAAAGATCCAATGGTTGTTTCCTCCCTATTGGTTATATAGGAGACTGGAGAGTCTGGTCTTCCTACTCCCTAGGAATATGGTGCTAAATCAGTCTTTAAAAATCATTTTTCTTTATCACAAATAAAATATTTTATCTACTAAACCTAAAAAGGATGATCTCTCAGAAACCATTTGTATTTTTAAGATGATTCCCTTGATCTTCTCATTTCTTGGTTCATCTTTCAATCAAGGGTTCTAGCCTGACTCCTTGGCATATCTCCTCATGTCCTGTCATTCAGAGAGCTGAGAAGTCACGTAATTCACCCTATTTTATCGAGAGGGGAATTGAGCTCCAAAAGGGAATGGGAAATGACTCAGAGGTATTACTGTTAGCATCATATTCAAATAGATTACTATCCCACTCCCAGTAGCCATGCTCTTCCTCTTCCTGTAAGCGACCTGAGTGACCTCTGAAAATGGTTCGCTACTCACTTGACCCAGAAAACCCTACAAAATCATGCAAATCAAGAGGTTCAGATCTTCAAGTTCATTTTAAGACCACTCGTGAAACTGCCCAGGCCATCAAGGGTGTGCATATCCGAAAAGCTACCAAGTATCTGAAGGATGTCACTCTACAGAAGCAGTGTGTGCCATTCTGTCATTACAATGGTGGCATTGTTAGGTGTGCCCAGGCCAAACAGTGGATTGGACGCAGGGGCGGTGGCCCAAAAAAAGTTCTGAATTTTTACTGCACATGCTTAAAAACGCAGAGAGTAATGCTGAATTTAAGGGTTTAGATGTAGATTCTCTGGTCATGGAGCACATTTAGGTGAACAAAGCCCCGAAGATGCGTCACAGAACTTACAGAGCTCAAGGTCATATTAACCCATACATGAGCACCCCCTGCCACATTGAGATAATCCTTACTAAAAAAGAGCAGATTGTTCCTAAACCAGAAGAGGAGGTTGCACAGAAGAAAAAGATATCCTAGAAGAAACTGAAGAAACAAAAACTTATGGCCAAGGAGTAAACTCAATGTGAAATAAAAATTTAAAAAAAAAAAAAAAAGATTACTATCCCATTGTCTTAGAGAAAAAGGATAACCAAGTTTTTTTAATATGCTGTTATCTCATATTAAAAGTCACCAAATTGTCTTAAGAAAGGTTTTCAGAGTCTTATTATTGTGCTCTGTGATTCTCAGCAGGTTATATACCTTGCTCCTCACCAGACCTACATGCTGGCAATACCTATAGCTTGTAGGAAATAGATGAGCTCAAGCCCCATGCCTGACATGCTGAGCCAAAATCTTATTTTAGCAATACCCCCAGACTAGTTATGTAGAGATAGAGGTAGTGGTAGAAATAGAGTAGAGGTGGGAGTAGAGATTAAAGTTTGAAGAGCTTTGATGAATGATCTGAACCTCAATTTCTTCATCTGTTATTGGGATAATGGTACCTACTAAGTAAGTATGTTTCAAAATTAGCAGAAGGAATCTTGCAGACAATAAGATGCCTTCTTTCATTTGAAAGTTCAAAGATCACTTCAAGGAAACTTAAAATTAAATTAAAATAAAGACAATCTCCACACATTGCTTTAATTCAAGTATCTTAGAAGGTAGCAATTAGTGTATGAGATAGAAAATATTTCAAATTGAGGCAATATACACAGCTGTTAGCTCTTAGGTGATTCTGTTTGAGTGTGCTCCTTTTTTAGAGACAACCCTGAGTGAGATATTTATCTTCACTAACCTCAGTTAGTGCATCTGTAAGGTGAGGAAAATAAAGCCTCACCTAATGATGAGAATTCAGTGAGATAACCCATGGAAGCACTTAACATAGTGCCCAACACTGTGTATGCTTCTTGGCATGACACAGGACAGAAATCTCCCCCCTTTCTGATACGAGTAATCAACTAAAACCTCTTTTTCCTTCCATGAAAATAGCTTTGTCAGTGGCAAGTAAACCTGGACTTCTTATATTTAAGCCAGACTTTTCTAACTCCTACCAATTCCCTTTGTCCTGGTTAATTAAGTAAAATTTTCATTTTGCCAACTGTTTCATGAAAAGCTCAAGATACATGCAACTTTCTAAATGTCTATCTTATCCCTTTCAACTGAGTAAAAATGATGGTGTTTCAGGAGTTGAAACTGTAGCTCAGAGTTGCTAACTAGATTTTCATGTAGTTTTCATACTCTTTGAAATGTGTGACATTTCCATAAGGGTTTTGTTTGTAGGATGTTGGAATTCTAGTTACCATACATTGCCTTGCTACCTGAATAATAAAAAAAGGGACACCTCCAGTTTTCATATCAGAACAAGTTCCAGAAAAGGAGATTCAATTTAGCTCACATTTTGATACATAAGATGTTACCTCAATGTAATCCTTAGACATAACTGAGATCCAGAAACACTTGATAACTTGGTAAATGGCAACTTGGTAACTTGCCTGAAGTCACAAAGCTGGTCAGAAAGGCTAAACCCATGTCTATAAATTCCCAGGCTACACAGTCTAGTGTCTCCTAACTCTAAAATCAGGGTTATTCTTCTAGTGTTTAACTAGATATCTCCTACCTAGTCCCAATTTTAGAAATCTCCAGTAATTAATTTTTAAGTCACATACACCTTGTGATTTGTATAGATGTATTTTTTGGGGAAATGAGCTCTTAATCCTTAGAATCTGCCATCATTGAATGGGAAGAGGTGAGCAAAAGGGTAGCATTCCTTGAGAGCAGGAGGAAAAAAAGAGCAGCCTGAGCATTGTGAGTACCCTGCAAAAACTACCTAGGTCTCTCTCTCCAAGCAACAGCAAGCACAGGAAGCAATTGCAGGCTTCTGCTTTTGTATTATGCTTGACAGTTGTAATAGTGCATTCATATACCATTACAGCAACCCTCATGAGAAGTGCAGAGCAGGAATTACGGTGGCTCCTATTTTCTGGTGAGTAAATGAGACTCAAAAAAGTTAAATGATTTTTCCAGAGTCAAAGAGCTATTGCGCAGTCAGGCTGAGAATCAAGTACAGATCAGATATTCACCCTCCCCTGCCCCAAGCCTTCTATCACAGACATTGGGAAAGCCTTAGGCAATTATTGGAAACCCTCTGATCATCAGTTGATGTTTTAACGAGAATGAACTGGAGGTCAGCTGAGAATAAAAGCAGTGCACAAGCCAACTATCACAAGGATGCCCGAGACAGGGTCATACAGAGAAAAGAGGAAGAGGATTCTCAGAACATATACCACAAATTTTATTGATTTATTGAAGGTAAAACCTGACCATGCCTAACCAACCCATTTTCAAGTACTAGATCAGATCTCAAGACAGGAACTTTATGTTTCTCGTGACCAGCACTCTGCTGACTCAGTTAATTCTCATACAAGTTTGGTATATGAATGAATGGATATGTCCATATTAGTTTCTGGACTTCTCTTTCACAGGTCATTGCCCTCATCTTTGGTTTATTTCCCTTCATCCTCTCCAATCTCTTTGTCTTGTATCTTTGTCAGAGCTTCTAATCAAGAAGAGAATGATGACCCAATAAAGACCTCACCTGGTCCAACACTGAACCCAGCAGCCCTGATGCTGAGACAACAGTTTTCACTAGTACCAAGCTATGCAGTCCTTCCCCTGGGGCATATTATATTCAGCTATCCAGCTGACCCCAACACCTCCACTCCTCTGGCCCCCAGCCTACCACAATAACAGCAAAGGCATTTCTTATTACAGAACAAACTAAAATAAATACAATATTATTAGCCTTTCAGTGTAGCAAATTTGCCCCAGAGGACAACTTCTAAGGCCCAATTTTGAGCAATCCAGACTCAGTCTAAGATGTCAAAAATAGAAATCCACATATCCAGGCGTCCAGCCTCCTCATCTCTATGCTGAGTCCAATCTTTTTTTTTTTTAGACTAGGTTTTAAGGGTACCACCCAGGGTACCACAGACTCAAGCGATCCCCAATCTCAGCTTCCCAGATAGCTGGGTTTACAGGCACGTGCCACCACACCCAGCTATTTTTCGAGACTAGGTCTCACTATGTTGCCCCGGCGGGTCTCAACCCATGAACTCAAGCGCTTCTCAGTCTCAGCCACTCTCTAGGCTGTGCTTAAGGCATGCACCACCGTGCCCAGTCACCTTGACCCTAGATCTGTTCATATTCGACTTAAATTTCTCCAGTCTCCTAATATCTTATCCTGATTCTAGACTCTCTGCCTTTTACCTGATCTGAGCATTCCCTCCTTGAGGGGCAGTCAAGATCCTTTAAAACATGTCACCTCTTTTATTGACGTCTTTCCAGTTCTCCCAATCATCCTATAGCTCAATGGAACCACAGTCAGAGAGCACAAGAACTTCTACCTCTAGACCTTTGCTCCTGCTAGTGCCTCTCCCTAAAGTATCCTTCTTTACTTCTTTACCAGGAGGGTTCCTCCTCATCTTCCAAAGTCCATTTCCTCTAGGAAGTCCTCCCTACGGACTCCAGAAAGAAAAAATTCTTTACTCATCTTCTCCTTCTTTGTAGTTAATTTATATCCTGAAACCTGGTATATTATCTTTCAATTTTCATCTGCTTTTCTCCTCTTCTTGCAAACACCATTAAGATCAGTCAATCTTCACCCATGCTTAAATATCCCATGACTACTATAATATACACACCAGCCACACAGAAGGATGTTGACCTGCTCTGAAAGAGCTATTAAGAGTTGCCCACATCTCTGGAGAACTCAGGAATTGTTGATTCAGGCAATTCACACACTGGATGCTGGTAAGAGCTATTGAAAATTAAAGAATACCTTCATAAGAGTGTGAAAATTAGTGAAAACTTTAAAGCTGCAAGTCCAAGTGCAACTCTGTTAATAATAGAAAGACATTTGGATACACCCTAAATATCCACTCAGAGGAATACCAATTCAAGGGATAATTTTTACTGACACCATGTAATGCTGTTCAGTTACTAAAAAGACTGACATACACCTTTATGTAGACTTCAGAAGAGATCTGAGATAAAACATAAGTGAAAAAGCAAATTGCAGCTCAATGGAAGAGAAATACAGCAAACTGTTCACAGCAATTATTTTTAGGGCATGATATTCTTCATTCTTAACATGATTGATTCCCATACATTTTTATTCCCAAGGAATTGATTTTAAAAAATTGTTTTTAAAGCAGAAGCTTTCTCTCTGCTTTCCAGGTTCATGACTGGACAATCTGGGAGATGAACCCTTGCCACTCACAGGCAGAGCCAGTGCTATCTCTACAGTGACTCACCAGGCACAGTGATGAAGATTGCTCCCTCTTGGTTGCCAATCACCACCTCCTTTTGCTGATGCTGGAGGTACGGTAGCTGGGCGGTGAGGGGAGGATGCAGGGTGAAGTCAGAAACATAATGGGTATGGAGAAAGGCAGGTAGGTAGGAAAACCATAATGTCAAAAGTTGTCTTTGTCATTCTCTTACCTGTGAAGCATGTATTTTTGAGACCAAAATGAGAAGGCATAAACTGCAGATATCAATTAAAAATGCAGAACAGCCTTCCATCCTCATATCCTAGAGTTGTCCTAGTCCTTGGACAATGAGAATGTCCTAGTCCTTGGACAATTCACAACAGAGAATTCTGCAGATGCAGAGGCTGGCCCATCCAGGAACTGCCTGCAGAAGGCAGATGGGGACGTAGCTCTTTGCAATGGAAAAGGACAGAAACAGTTGGATGAATTCCATGAATTGGCACATTGTTCAATTTAATCTCTTTGAATGAGTGTCCTTTGTATTTTCTTTAAATGGTGGCAATAGCAGTAGTGTGAGGCTGCCTCCATTTTTCAGCTCATTGAATGACAGACCCTAAGTCTAACAGCACCAATGTTCCAGAAACCTAGGAAAGGACATTAATCTAAATGAGTCTGTCCCTCCCTCCCACTCTGTAAATTTTGAGATCTGAGCTGGAGTAAGAGGGCCTGAAATATCTGTATTATTGAAGTGCAACTTTTAAGTGAAAAATATGTAAAAAATAAAAACAGTTATTGTAATACTATAATCAGTTCTAATATACTATTATTATTGCTAGCTATGCAATAGCTCAATAAATTTACCTTCTGTGTCAAGCAGTGTGTAAATGCTTTATGTGCATTATTTCACCTTAAAACAATCTCATACTAAATACTACTAATCTCTTCATTTTACATAAGAATGCTGGTACTGTAGCAAACAGCATTAACAACATCACTCAGTTAATAGTTAGCATCACTAGGAATGGTTTAGTTCCATCCTTAACCTCCATGCTACAGCAGTTTGTACAGTATAACCTTGGCATCATGAAGGACACACTAAGATAAAATGTTAGACTGAGCACATACATTTCTCTCCCTTTCAAAATCTTATAAAACTGCAGAAAAGACCTGGAAGAGATGGACAAATTCCTGGACCCATACAGTCATCCAAAATTGAACAAAGAAGAAATAGAAAACTTAAACAGGTCAATCACAAGCAGTGAAATTGAGTCACTCATCAGAACTCTCCCTAAAAACAAGAGCCCAGGTCCTGATGGTTTTACAAATGAGTTCTACCAAACATTCAAAGAGGAATTAACACCAGTACTATTAAAACTCTTTCAAAAAATTGAGAAAGAAGGAAAGCTACCAAATACCTTCTATGAAGCAAACATTACACTAATTCTAAAACCAAATAAAGATAGTGCAAAGAAAGAGAACAACAGACCAATCTCACTAATGAACACAGATGCAAAAATTCTAAACAAAATCCTGGCAAACTGAATCCAATATTGCATAAAAAGGATCATCCATCATGACCAAGTGGGATTCACCCCAGGTGCATAGAGATGGTTCAACATTTGAAAATCAATCAACATAATTCACCACATCAACAAAGAGAAAAACAAAAACCATATGATCATATCAATAGATGCGGAAAAAGCACTCAATAAAGTTCAGCATCCTTTCATGATGAAAGCCCTGGAAAAAAATTGTATAAAAGGATCATACCTGAACATAATAAAAGCTATATATGACAAACCCACAGCAAATATCATCCTCAATGGGGAAAAACTGAAACCATTCCAATTAAGGTCCGGAACCAGGCAAGGATGCGCACTCTTTCCACTCCTTTTCAACATAGTTCTGGAAGTCCTAGCTAGGGTAATAAAACAAGAGAAAGACATAAAAGGAATCCGAATAGGGAACAAAGAAATAAAGTTATCATTATACGCGGATGATATGATTCTCTATGTAGAGAACCCAGAAATATTGACAGAAAAGCTGATTGAAATAATAAACAATTTGGTAAGGTAGCTGGATACAAAATCAACACACAAAAATCAACAGCATTCATATATGCAAAGAATCAATCAGAAGAAGAGGAAATTAGAAAAATCACCCCATTTACCATTGCACCAAAGAAAATCAAATACTTGGAAATTAACCTAACAAAAGATGTAAAAGACCTATACAAAGAAAACTATAAAACATTCTTAAAAGAAATAGAAGATGATGTTAAAAAATGGAAAGACATTCCCTGTACGTGGATCGGAAAAATCAACATCATCAAAATGGCTATACTACCAAAGGCCATCTATAGATTCAATGCAATTCCAATAAAGATCCCAATGACATATTTTAAAGAGATAGAACAAAAATTACTGAAATTCATATGGAACAACAAAAGACCCCAAATAGCCAAAACCCTTTTGACAAACAGAAGAGAGAACGGAGGTGTTACTATTCCAGACTTCAAACTGTACTACAAAGCCATTATACTTAAAACAGCATGGTACTGGTACAAAAACAGACAAACAGACCAATGGATCAGAATTGAATACCCAGAAATAAAACCACACATATACGGTCAATTAACCTTTGACAAAGGGGCAAAAAACATACCCTGAAACAAGGACAGACTCTTCAGTAAATGGTGCTGGGAAAACTGGATCAAAACTAATTAAAAAAAAAATACACCAGGACAACACCCTCACACCCTGTACAAAAATTAACTCAAAATGGATAAAGGACCTGGAAGTGAGACCTGCAACCATAAAATACATAGAAGAAAACCTGGGCAAAACCCTTCATGAATTTCACCTCAGAAATCCATTTGGGGAAACAACTACGGCCGGCAGAAAAATGAAGGAAAACATAAACAGCTGGGACTATATCAAACTAAAAAGTTTCTGTTCAGCAAAAGAGACAATAAACAAAACAAAAAGAAACCCAACTGACTGGGAGAAAATTTTCGCCCTCCAGACAAGTGACAAGGGTCCTATAACAAAGATCCACAAAGAGCTCCTACAGGTCAACAAAAACAAAGCAAAAAAACCACTCAAAAAATGGGGAGAAGAACTAAAAAGACACTTCACCAAAGAGAAGATACAGATGGCTAATAGGCATATGAAAAAATGCTCCACATCACTAATAATCAGGGAAATGCAAATCAAAACCACACTGAGATACCATCTTACACCAGTAAGAATGGCCCATATAAATAAAACAGACAACAAATGCTGGCATGGATGTGGAGAAAAAGGAACTCTCTTACACTGCTGGTGGGAGTGCAAATTGGTCCAGCCACTATGGAAAACTGTGTGGAGTACCCTCAAACAAATGAAAGTGGACTTACCATTGGAGCCAGCAATCCTACTACTAGGAATATACCCAGAGAACATGAAAACATTAATTCAAAAGGACACATGTATGCGCATGTTCATTGCAGCTCGGTTTACAGTTGCAAAGAATTGGAAACAAACCAAATGCCCCCACACAGATGATTGGCTAAAAAAATGTGGTACATATACACAACGGAATACTATGCATCCATCAAGGAGGACAAACACATGTCATTTGCAGCAACCTGGATGGAACTAGAAAGACTCATATTAGCAGAAATAAGTCAAAAAGAAAAAGAGAAGTACAGGATGGTCTCACTTATATGATGGATATAAGGAAAAACAAACAAACAAATAAGAAAAAATGAAAACAACCAATGGGACTGAACCATGGAGCCAGAGAGGAGGAAGGGGAAGAAGGTAGGGGAGGTGAAGAGCACAAAAGATCAGGATAGTTAACAAATGTTAGTGAAGTGGGAAAGCCCTGGGGTAAAAAAAAAACACACACACACAGACACACACACATTTACCAGATATCGGAAGAGAACAACGGGCCAAACAACCAACAACTGAACATCAACTTAACCAACCAACAAATTGCAGAAAAATGGGAAATGGAGTGACTGGAGGGGAGATACAAAGGGGGATATGGAGGGAGGAGGAGGAATGCACAATTAAATCAATAAAATGAATTTTTAAAAAAAAATTTTTTAATGGGGAGAACTAAAAAGACACTTCATCAAAGAGGAAATACAGATGGATAATAGGCATATAAAAGAATGCTCCACATGACTAATAATCAGGGAAATGCAAATTAAAACCACACTGAGATACCATCTTACACCAGTAAGAATGGCCCATATAAATAAAACGGACAGCAAGTGTTGGTGCGAATGTGGAGAAAAAGGAACTCTCTTACACTGCTGGTGGGAGTGCAAACTGGTCCAGCCACTATGGAAGACTCTGTGGAAGACCCTCAAACAACTGAAAATGGAATTACCATTCGACCCAGCAATCCCACTACTGGGAATCTACCCAGAGGACATGAAATCACTAATTCAAAAGGACACCTGTATGCGCATGTTTATTGCAGCTCTGTTTACAATTGCCAAGATATGAAAACAAACCCATAACTGACGATTGCTGAAAAATATGTAGTATATGTACATGAGGAATACTATGCATCAATCAAGGAGGACAAACATGTCCTTGTATTAGCAAAAATAAGCCAAAAAGAAAAAGAGAAATACAGGATGGTCTCATTTACATGACAGATATAGGGAAAATAAACAAATAAATAAGAAACAACCAATGGGGCTGAATGATGGAACGAGAGAGGAGGAGGGGGAAGAAGGCAGGAGAGGTGGAGGGCACAAAAGAGCAGGATGATTAGCAGTATTAGGGAAATGGGAAAACCCCAGGGTACACAATAATGTAATATATATATATATATATACACATATATGCAAAATTTAAATAAATTAAATTAAAAAAACAAAATTATATACTGGGGTAAGCTTATTTAGCTTATTTATAAAGCAATTTGGAGATATATATGTATGTATAAAAGGCAGTCATAAATATTTATACTCTGACCCAATAAAATCAATTTTGGAAGTTTATCTTTTAAACTGGATACACTTCAAATTGTTTTTAAAATGTCAAACAACCAACAACAAAAGTTTGGCTTAAGAAATTCAATCCACATTGTCTAATAACAAGAGCTTAACAATTCTATACCTGTGAATAAGTGAGAACAGTATAAAATTTATAATAAGTACTTAAATATTGATTACTTTTTGCATAACTTCTAAAATTATGTGTATACTGTGTGTAACATATGTGTTTAAAAAAGGACTCATGACAAAAAAAGATTTAGATATACCAAAATGTAGGTCATTGCTTAATATTGGGAGAGCAAAATTATTTTTACTTTTCTTTCACTTTAGTGGGATGAATACTTGATAACTACTCTGGTGTGTTCCAGGAGAGTGCAATTACAGAAATAGCTAATACCTTTGCAGGAAAATACAGCTTAAATAATCTTCGCTTTTTTTTTTTTTTTTTTTTTTTTTGAGACTAGGTCTTGCTATTTTTGCCTGTGGAACCGCAGGCTCTTGTTGCCCAGGGTACCACAGACTCAAGCAATCCCCAGTCTCAGCTTCCCAGGTAGCTGGGATGACAGGCACGCGCCACCACGCCCAGCTATTTTTTTGGAACTAGGTCTCACTACGGGCCCCAGGCGGGACTCGAACCGCGATCCCTAAGCCCCGGCCGCTTCATAGGCTGAAGCTTACAAGCACGAGCCACCGTGCCCGGCAATCTTCGCTTTGACTAAAGAATTTTACCAAAATGATTTAGATATAATAACAACAGTAGTAATGCATTTATTTCAACAACAAATATTAACAAAACAGTTTTTTCTTTTCTTCTCTTTTCCATTTATTTTTCTTTTTCTTATTGTTTGCTTACATAGCTCATCTTTGCAGGCATGGTCCTCTCCCCACTCTTCTTTCCTCCCCTTCCCCTGGTCTCCCCTCTGATGACTCCAGTTCCTTTCTCGTCATCAGTTGTTGGTTGATGGTTGGTCCTTTGGTCTCTTTGTGTTCTTTTTAATGCACTGTCCTCCTGGGTGAAGTCCTGCCTTCCTGGGGGACTGCAGACCAGGTTGATCAGTTCTCCGTGAATACCCTTAGGTCAGGTGGCCCTTCTGAACTTGTTGGCAAATTTCTTGGTCTGGTGTATGGACTGGCTCTCCCCATTTCTTTCTAACACTTCTTTGTCACTTTGCTACCCCATTGTGATGGGGGGAGCCCCTTGCTCATGTTGAAAGTGTCTCTGGGTGGGGTGTTTAGCCCCAGCACCAGAAATGTTGTTGTTGTTTCTTGGTGATATATCGTTACTCTCATCCACAACCATCATGTGTCACAGAGTTCTGACCATGCATTTTTGGGGCAGGTGATGAATATGTTCAGGACCTTTATTTCTCTGCCTCTTCCAGTACATATGTATCTGGGTTGTTATTTTTCTCATTTGAGCTGAGGAATGACTGTGATGGGAATGAACCAGAGGGGGACCTGCTCCCCAGCCTGGGCACAGGCAGTTTTCTGGCCCCCACCTCCCCAACCTGTAGGGGGAAGAGGCAGAGCCCCTGACCAGGCCGCATGGAGGTAGCTAGGTAGGCCTAGCTCCCCTCCTGGAGAGGAGCAGCTTACCTGCTTCCCCTGCATCCTCTTGCTTGAGAAAGCACCCCTTCCCAAGGCCTCCCCTTCAGGCCATGGAACCTGAAGCTAAAACAATTTTTCTAAAACCACTTTACTCCAGTATCTGAAGGTTGGTGAAATATATCAGTACATGTTGTATGTATATATATATATATATTTGTATAAAAAGATGTCATGGCTATTTTCATTTGGGAACAGATCTTACAGTTGAAATTACAAATCTGTGCTGTTTTTACAGAAGATAAAAATATTAAAAGGACTGCCAGGGTAATATCTTGTTAGGAATATCTTTACAAATAACACCTTGAGAACATTTGGTTTTCCTTATTTCTGTCACTGCCTAAGGTGGAGTGGCCCTGAGAGAAACCAACTGATCCAGCTGGGACACTGACCCAAATTCTGCCAGTTATTAGCTATGAGAACTTGAGCAAGTTATTTAGCTTCTGTAAACCTCAATTTTCTCATCTGTTAAGTGGGGATAAAATACCTAGTTACAGAAGTAGTATAAGGAGTAAATGGAAAAGGTTGTATTTTTTCAAGAACCTATCAAAAAGCATTGAGAATAAAATCCATTATGAGGCAAACAGTCAAACATGGTATCCTTTCTGCTACAAACCACAGGTTTCTGGGGGAAATACACGTGCAGACCAAAGTTTGGAAAAGAACACCCTTTGCTATGATGAGGTGAAAAAGATTGATGCTGACAGGCCAGATAGAATACTCCTTTAAGTAGACTCTTTTGCCTAGGTAGTGCTTATGAAACTAAGTGGCCTCCTTTGCCCCTTTCCTGTCTGCCCACTTGAGAATCCCAAATCCTACAGCCCAAGGACAGGGACAAGATCAGTTCAGGAAGCTCACAGGCAAATACCAGAACTCACAGAAGCAGAAAGAAAAGGCCTTCCTGTTCAAGGTCTGCTGCCAAGGCCCCCCACATCTGGTACAGTCAGAACAGACCTGACCTGTCTCACTTTCACACAACCAAGAATGAGACATTGAAAGAGCACAGGAGAGCAAGAGAGCAATGGTGGTAGTGTTCCCTTAACAAGAGAAACACACCTCCTCTGCAAGGAAGCTCTGCAACGAAGCTCTACAAGGAAGCACTGCAAGAAGCTTCCTACAGAAGTTCTGACCTTTAAATGGTTCAGCCCAGTAGATGCTCATCTGCCTGGTTCAACAAATGAGTTGAGACACAGTGATCTGCAACAGTGCTTTTCTACATGGGTGAAGAGACCAAGGTGGGACAACAGCTGGGGAATTTTCTCCAATGACTCACCATGGTCCACTGTAATCCTTTCTCCACCTGGGATCCTTCCGCATCAATATGGAAGAATCAGAACTTTCTGTTCTAGAAAAGAGGAGCAGGTGTCAGCTAATTTGTGGTAAAGCAGAAATCCAAAGGAAGCCCTCACCAGGAACTCTCCAGAGCACAACAGCCATGCTGGTCTTGATCCTTTTGGTCTTGTTCCCCTCATATTCACTGTCTACACTGCAAACCAGAGATCTCTCCATGTTGCTCACCTGATCTTCTGCATGAAAGTGTTCTCAACCACCAATAAAATCAAGACCCTAGCCTTTCTTGTTAGCTGCAGCCCTCATTTTACCCCTTACACACCACTATTTCATATTCTGCTGCTCACTTTTACCTCCAGTGAATTAATTAACTATTCTTGTTTTTCTTCCTCATTATATTATGAATATTATAGTCCTATCTCATAGAGATTTTTGTGGGGTTTTTTTTTCATTTTTTTCATTTTATTTATTTTTATTCATTAAATCACAACCTTGGTATATAGCTTTTGGGATACCTGCCCCCCACTTCCCTCCGGTGTCTCAAACCCCATTCTTTGTTTTTGTTAGTCTGTGTTAAGTCCATTAATCTCCTTCTTTCCTGTGGCAGTGGTCTTTCATTGGGTGAGGACTGTATTGTTGGAACCAGGAGAACCTTGCTGGTAGGTTTCCAGTCTTAAGATTGTGTTAGGCAGTCAGTCTATATTTTTTTGTGGTCTGTCCATGTTTTCTCATTGAAGGCTGTCTTCTTCAATCCTGTGTCTGTTGTTTTGCTGCTTTATCTTATGGTTTTGGCATCAGAGTTAGGGGACCATATCCCCTGCCAGTGTTGGTACAGGCATCCATGAGTGGTCATTGCAGATCGTTTCCTCTATCTCACTTTGCAGCCCTGCTGTGGGGTTGATGACCCTAGCTCTTGGCCCTCCTCTACTCTCCCTTAGTGTGGGGAGGGGCGCCTTGGTGTCCTAAAAGTCATCTCCAAAATGAAGTCTTGGGTCTTCTAGACCCGGGGAGCATATAGGTGCACCACGTGACATTGTGTTTCCATAGTTTCTCCTGTCGTAGGGGTTTGTAAAGATTAAATGGCATCTTTGTTTGTGTGTGTCTCTCAAATAAAGGCCAGTAGGAATTACTAAAGACATAACTAAAGAAGCAAGAATTTCTAGACTAAAGAATTACTAAATAGGAATTACTAAAGGCATCTTAACTCTATAATTCTCACCATTGTTTGTTTATTATTCTTTATTTTTTTGCTCTTTACTACACCGTTTATTACATCGTCCTGTTATGTTTTACCCTTTGCCTAGAATAACTTGCCTGATCTTTTTACACTATCTAGCTCCTATTTATTCTTCAAGATCCAATCCTACATTGTCTTGCCAGTAAGTCTGAAGACCTCAGCTTGACAGGGTCCCACTTTTCTGTGGTGCAGAGCTCCCCCTTTTTAGCATTATCATTTTTCTTAGTATGCCTTATTTATCTGTGATCTTTCTCCTACCACAGCCTGAGTGTTCTTCAAGGGTAGAGACTGTCTTATTTATCTTTGAATAAAAATAGCCCAGCTGTAAAAATTACACAAAACAAGTTGTCAGTACACTTTTGTTGCATTGAAATGGCAGCGAGTATATCATGCATTCAATACTATGTGAGATATTAAAGAGACAGGGAGAAAATGAGTGACTTCTTGAACTAGAGGAGTATATGTGCTTATTGATTGGTTGCAAACAGACCACAGGTTGGGTTTGGAAGAGCACTGGGGGAGTTCTGACATTAGGTACATTCCTAAAGTCAAAGACTATCCACCTGGGTCAGACACCAAATCATTCCAGCCAGCACAGGCTTTTGCATTTCCATGGAAGCCCAGTTGTCTTGTATTCCATGAGCTAAAAATGAAGCTAAACCACAGCTTCATAGAAACTCAGAACCATTTGGGAGGTTCTGTGTCCATAGTGAGGCCGTCAAACACCGATGGTGATTCTGCAGTTGCAACAAGTCCAGTTTGTTGCCTCTAATTACAAGGGAAACTACCAGCTCACTCCTCACTCCACAAGGAGGTAATGTTCTGGTCTCCAGATCTATCCTCTTCTGGTCTGAACTGTTTGGAAGCAAAGGTTCAAATACTCATAGGTAATCAATACAAGGCCAGAAAGAAAAGCTCTATCCAAATTCAGGACCAACAATAATTAACTAAGTCAGTCTGATTCTCACTCTAACAAACTTGGAGATTCTCACTCTAAGGAACTTGGTTGGAGAGTAAGGGGGAAATCAGACATTAGGTGGAGAGAGAAGGCAAGAGTGGTGACTGATTGCTCTTGACATGCCTTCATTCCCACCCTAGTTCACTCTCCACTCTTCTTTGCCCTGGTCTCTCGCAGGGCTGGCCTCTGTGATTACTCCATCAGGGGCCTTTACCCTCTGGTTTCTAATGGGGTCAAATCCAGTCAATGAGGCAACTAGCAGGAGAGTAGACTTGAAGGAAAGAAAGATGGTATTACCTAGTCTTCCCAGTCCCTTTCTACCATACCCCAGTTCTGGCAATCAGACTTCCCCATGGCCATAGTTCTTGTTAGTCAGTCCTGAAACATCTACAACTTCCCACTTCTCTCTGCGAATGCCATCTCCTCTACTGACTCCTATAGATCGAAAGGCTTCCTGCTCTTGCTAATTTCTAGGGCCCCCTCTTGTGTTCCTCATCTCTTTCAATATCATTGCAAATAGTTACATCATTAAAAGGTAGCTTCAAAAATTCCAGGTAAAGAATACCAGTCATTTCCTCCTGGGACTTAGACTGAGTCAAAGATTCACAAAGAGAAAAAGAAATAGCACCTGTATGGCATAGCTATAAAGTGAGTGGCTGTAAATATTTTACTTCTGAGACCCCAGACTCGGAATGTTATCTCTGGTTCAGCTTCATTACCCTTCACTCTGCTAAGGAGCCCTTTCTTCCCCGAGCTAAGACCTCCTCTGTCGCATTTCTAGGGCTGGGTTCCGATGTCTATTATCCTTATAACCACATGTCTCTTCAATAAATGCACCTTTCTCTTTTTCTCACATTACCTTCAGTGCCCAGGAAGCTGCAGTGCAGGCGCTCACACTCTGCTGGTGGTGGCCTGTAAAACTGGCACAGCACTCCGGGAAGTCTGTTTTGGTACTGCAGCCGTTCGTTAGCTTAGACTTGGCTCTATTACAAGGAAAGAGAATCAACCAGAGATAAGATGTTGAGATTGGGGTACACAGACTCCAAACTGCTATCAGTGAGATGTAATAAATGAAGTCAGAACAATTTGAGTTTGATTATTATAAAGGAAACTTTTTTCCTTTCCTTTTCAAATTGAAGTACAAAGGATATGAAGTATTATTTTAGTTTTAGGTGTACAAATAATGATTCAATCTTTCTATACATTGTAAAATGATTATTATAATAATTCTACCATTTTTCCTTAATGACCTTATAATTTTCAATATCATATTATTGATTATAATATCCAGGTAATACATTACATCTCCTAGGATTTATTTTGTAACTGGAAGTTTGTATTTCTTCATCCCCTTTGCCCATTTTGCCCACCCTCCAATCCTCCATCTCTCTGTAACCATTAATCTGTTTCATATCTCAGTGATTCCAGTTCAGTTTTGTTTAATTGTTGCTTAGATACTGCTTAGACGCAGTATTCCATTTAGATATGGAATCATACAGCGTTTTTCTCTTTCTATCTGATTTACTTATCTTTACATAATATCCTCAAAGTTCATCTCTGCTTGCAAATGTCAAATTTTCATCTTCTTATGACTGAGTTATATACATACACATAGCTATAGATATATAGACAGAGAGCTCACATTTTCTTTATCCACTTTGTTTCTATATCTTTGCTAGTGTAGTTTTTGGTTTTTACAATTTTCTCAACTAAATACCCAGAATTGGAGTTGCTATCTTATATAATATTTCTGCTCTCAATTTCGTGAGCAATCTTGATAATTGTTTTCCATGATGACAACACTAATTTACATTCTCATCAACAGTATAAAGAAGGTTCCATTTTCTTCATGTCCTCAAAGAAATGAATATACTTTCTTCAGATTTAAGCAGTATCTTCAGCAAGCTCCTCTTTCACAATGATTAGTTTGTCATTTTATGTCCTTCAGAGAAGATCTAGAGTGCAACTTTACAAATGTGTTCACAGTAATGAAAACCAAACTACAGTGGGACCAAGCTTGATTCCTTTGTGTCCTGATTTCATTAATATTTTAAAACTCACTGTTACTTGATTTTTCTATTCTTATACCTGTTTTTTCTGGGAGGCAACCTGCCACATATTGGCCCATAGAATAAGAACTTGAAAATTTAAAAAAAAAAAAAAAGAAAGCTAAGAGTGTGGATAAAACTAAAAATAATTTCAACCACTGTTCAGAGATGTTGGAGAAGAGCAAGTCTATGCTGACACCACAGTTGAACTAGCTAGATTACTTTCAAGGCCCTTCTAGCTACAAGAATTTTTGCCCAAGTGGCTTTTCCCTGAGAGTTTAAATCTTGTGCTGTTAGGCTCAGCCTCATTCATTGATAGGATCTGTACCTTTGTCATCTAGTAGTGGGGTCTGGAGGTGCTACTTGACTCCTACCTACAGCACCCTCCTCACCCAGTCTCTGGAACTAATCCAGTCCAGAATCACAGGTAAGCATTTGATTTGATGGTTCAATAAATGTCAGAGGAAGTATGTCTCCTCTTACATCTCTCCATCTGGACTTTCCAGCAACCCTACACTGGTAGATATGGTGAACTGGTTTGTTCAGTTTCTCAACAGAGACTGCAAAACTCAAAATATAATTTCCTAGTCTTTTTTAACCCAGGTCATGAGCAATTTCATTTCTCTGCTCTGATGCCCTGGAGGGACACACGTGTACAAGGAAGTCTCATGGAGAAAGAGACCATAGAGGAGGTATCAATCTTTGTGTGCAGAACAGAGAGACCTGCCTTGGGTCCAGAGACAACAACTGTGGTAACAACTCCTGATTCTGCAGTTTCTGATTTTGGCAAAGACAGCACTCTGCCATGTGCTCTTGAGAAGTCATTCTTAGAAGTTCAATTTACATTTTTATCATGGGCCCTACTAGCAATTCTGTAAGCCATAAATGCTTTTTTTTATAGACCCTTATCTATTTAAAGAGGTAGAATAAATTCTGCTAGTTTTAATAATGAACCCTGATGACCCATTCACACCTTCTTAGACCAATTTCTGCCTCGCAAAGTTATTCTCCCAAATCAAACTCCCATACTCTTCATCAAAGTTCAGTTCACTTACACCATATTAAAACTTTGTTTTGTTCAGAGCCCCAGTCTAGATACTGAAGCTTCTTGTCATTTTACCTTTCCCATCCCAATAGGGCAACCAACTCGAGATTCCAAAGTCAAATGGGAACAATAACCTTTACACCCTGCAATATCTTTCAAAGACCCTAGGGAAAAGTTGGAACTTTTCTATGAAACATACAAGGTCTTTGCTTCTGCCCCATTTCCCACATTTCTCTGCCAGTGCCACCTTTCTATGACACTCTAAAACTCTACTAAAAATGGAAATGAGCTGAGCGTGGTAACACGCATCTGTAATCCAAGCGCTGGGAAGCAAAGAGGCAGGGGATCACTAGAGTTCGTGGGTTCGAGACTACCCCAGCAAAATGGCAAGACCTAGTCTCAGAAAAAGACAGGAAGGAAGGAAGGAAGGAAGGAAGGAAGGAAGGAAGGAAGGAAGGAAGGAAGGAAGGAAGGAAGGAAGGAAGGAAGGAAGGAAGGAAGGAAGGAAGGAAGGAA
>PVHY01022363.1:0-22497 GCA_004024945.1 Uropsilus gracilis
CGGGGTAAAAAACAAAACAAAACAAAACAAAAAACCACACACACACTTTCCATATATCAGAAGAGAACAACAGGCCAGACAACCAACAACTGAACATCAACTTAACCAAACAACAATTTGCAGAAAAATGGGAGGAGTGACTGAAGGGGGGATACAGAGGGGGGATATGGAGGGAGGAGGAAGGGGGATATGGAGGGAGGAGGAGGGATCAATTAATGCACAATTGTGACAAATCAATAAAATGAATAAAAAAAATAATGTTAAATTTCCACTTTAAAAAGGATTAATTTATATTACATAAAATTCATTTAAAAAAAGTAATGAGCAGCTCTGAATTTATCATGAGCTGAAAGATCTTTGTTGCTTTATTTTTTTCTTTTTACAAATATCTGTTGCTCTATTTCTGAGATAAACTTTAGAAGCTATGATTTCTACATTAACTGTCTTATTCCCTATCTGAATTTTTTGCTTTCACATGTGTCCTTTCTCACTTCATTGCTAGATCTCAAGAAGAACAAATGCTTGTTTACTTATCTCCTGTATATTGAAGTAAAGGTCAAAATAAAAATATTTGCCTAATAAAATGTCCTTATATCCTCAGTCTCTCAACCTGACATATTTTTAAATTTTTGACACTTTCTTCATACAGTGTCTGAGAAAAAAATGTGATAATGAAATCACTTTCGATTTCATCAGAGAATTGAGAAAATGACTGTCCTTCAAGAGCAAAATATCAATATCAAATTGATTTTGTTAGCATTCAAACTGCAGCACAGAAAACTAAGAGACTCTAATTTTGACTTGACTAAAACTTTTTGCAACTGTGAAAATAAGATATAGGCCACAATGAAAAAAAATTGGAACAATTTAGAAGTATTCATTATGTCAGCAAGCAGCAGCATCACACTACTGTTTACCATCTTGAGATTAATAGTCACTGAAGATTACATTAATCGCCCACTAAAACTGAGGTTCCCTTGTCTCTTCACATAGCGAAGCACTTGGCTGAAAGGTATACATTTTGAAACCTGCTGAAGAATTTCCAGGCCTTTGTTACTCACTGCAATACAAACAAACAACAACAAAAACAAAAAAACTTGAAACAAAATACTAAGTTATCAAACCCAAACGAAGTGTCACAACTCTCAGAAGGTCATAAAGGTATAACATAGAAAGAGTTACATAGGAAATTTAGGAAGAAATACTCAGTTTAGATCAACTTTGAGAAAGAGTCAAAACAAGGAGAGAAAATAGGCTAGTCTTAGTTTTTTTCAAGCACAGATATGTAATCACAAGTATAATGGGACTGTAACAAGATAGATATAGAAGATTTCTAGCAAAGCTCCACTGGGGACATTCAGTGATCGAAAACTAAATCTTTCGGATTATCTGTGAAAGGGGGTTATTAGTTTATGATAATAACATAATGTAAGAAAAAACATATGTGCGATGCCACAGAGTTGCTAGAAAACTGCCTATCGCACCTATCTTCCTTCTTCTCAACCTAGTAATCCCAGCAATCCCTCTGGAAGCCTGAGCAGTTACGCATCAGCAGGCAGCCAGAGTCAGTCTAGGATACCTTCTTAAAGATGCTGTAGTTTTTTATGAACAAGTGAGACAAATGGAGGTTGCAGGGGGAGAGGGGAGTTAACAGTTGATCACCCTACAAAACACCTACTCACTAGCCATGAAGACATCACCGTAGGGCAAGGGCCATGCCTCTCCTCAACATGATAGAAGGTCCCTGTCTTAGAAAAATATGGCTGTTAACAGAATAATATTATTTTAGAAAGTGTCAGTAGTCATTGTGTTCTCTTATCAAAATTCTGAATTGTCTCAAAACCACTTTGATTTTTAAATTGTATTTGGAAAAGATGAACATTTTCATATTGAATCAGTTCCAATAGTATTTTTTTCACATTTTTCCTAGAGAGTTAAATAGGTTAAAGGTAAGGTTATTTCAGTCACCAGTAGATTTTCTACAACAGTTTAACACATCTTGATACTAGTTTCAATTTTTTTTTTTTTTTGAGACTAGATCTTGCTGTTTTTGCCCATGGAACCACAGGCTCACGTACACAGACTCACAGGCCCGAGGTACCACGGATTCAAGCGATCCCCAGTCTCAGCTTCCCAGGTAGCTGGATTACAGGCGCGAGTCACCATGTCCACTTATTTTTTTGGAACTAGGTGTTGCTATGTTGTCCCAAGGGGGACTCGAACTGTGATCCCTGGTTCTGGCCATGGCTTCCTAGACTGACACTTACAGGCATGCGCCACCATGCCCAGCCTTACTAGTTTCAATTTGAGGGAACTCTGAAAAGGGCAGTAGAATGCCTGTTTTCCAGAGAAACATTGTCAAGACTGCATTGCAGACTTAGAAGTAATTAATAGCACATCTAAATAAAAGTTCTCTGGTCAAATATATTGTGAAGCCTGAATGCTAGATTTCCCATATAGGACAGCTTGATTTTGCCTAAAACTTTTGGTAAACTATGGTGTTTTCTTTTAAATTTAGGACAATATCCATAAATGTGAAGACCATATTTAAGTCGTTTTAGCTTTTATGGAAATACCTGTGTTCCTACGTAATCGTTGTCTGCTTGAATGGGATTACCTTCCCTTAAGCATCCTAGTCCTTCACTTTCTATGTTTAAATGTATTGCCTTCTTTGTGATTGTAGGGCTTCTCTGTTTTCTTTTCTGTTCCTAGAGATAAAAGATATGCATTGAAAGTGCTGGGGATCTGGTTAGTTTTGTGTAACCCTGTATTTCTAAAGCCTATTTGAAGTCCATGACACAATGACTACTGACAAACTCAGTAGCATTTTGGGAAATAATATGTAAGAACACATGCAAAAAAGTAGGCAGTACACAGTTCTAGGATGAGTTCTCATCCTAACTCTTATCAGTTGCACTGGAAAATGTTAGGGCAAATTATTCTTCATAATTAGTTTTTTCATCTACTCAAGATAATTATTTCCAAGCATTCATTTGGGTATACTGGTAATTCTAATGACAGATTATTTGTAAAAGGTCTTTGAAAAACAAACAAACAAAAAAGGAAATTCTAAATTTTGGATTTTTTTCAGTGGTTTATAGTAATAACATATATCCTATTGTTCAGTATGTACTTTCAATGATGCCGTTGTGTTCATAAATCTCTTGCTATTCAGTATCTTATTTTTAATACTATTTATCTTTTTTTAAGTTGATATTGGGTAATTAGGCTACCATTTTGAACTACAGAAAAATTTTTCAGTCACTAACAGGGAAAGTGCAAGAAAGGGTAAGAAAGTGGAGGTATTTTGTTAATATTAATTTTTTCCCATAAGTAGCTTATAAAATAGATTGAATTTTGATTTTGATCCTTTGAGATGATTATGATTCTGTTTTCAAGAATATGCCTTAACACATTAGGACAAGGGCAAAATCAGGACTGTGTATATAAATCTAAAAGATTTTGCATATATTTAAAGATAGCAAAACAAATATTTCATTGATGGTTGTAAAGATCAATTTGTGAACTACATAAGTATGTGAAGGACACAGTGTCATGGTCTGTATATTCATTAATAAAAGAAAATTTTGTTATCAAAAAGAAAGACATATGCAACTGAAATTAGAAGTAAAAGATGTATGAATATCATATAGTCAAGCAGGTTCCAACCATAAGAAGATATGGGAAAGATGCATATTCCTTGTAAAGAAGAATGCCATCAAACCAAATAATATATGACTTACATAAGAAAAATAGGATGAATTTTAGTCTGTTTGCTTGAGTAAACTTCTAGCTACTGCTTACATTTATTTTTTCTGCTACTAATCAGTCAGGATTAATAATAAATCACATAGTTACATGCTGTGTTGTCTCACTCTGTTTCCACTTTTCTGCTTACAAGGAAACCCTAGAAGTCAGGAATCCAGCACTAAAAGACAAATATATTCTTTATTGAAGCTGTGAATAAGATTTGAGGCAAATCCATAGACTGCTGCTAAAAATACTTGTTGACTCTTGCATTGCATTCAGAACAACTCCAGAGGGCACAGAAGGAGGAGTCAACAAAATATTGGTAAACTATTACATGAGGCTTTCAAGAGAATCTATTATTTTTTTAAAGGTCACACATGATTGGAAACCTTTATGGTACTATTGAGTCTCTAGCCATCTTGTCAAATTATATTATATGTGTGAGTATCAGTTGACTTGTCTATGTAACAGGCACAGTAATTATGCTCACTTCATAGGAAATTATCACAGGTGGAAAGAATTATGGTTACAGATTAGTAGTGAATGCAGGTATTCCAAGAGAAATAAGAATAGGGCAGTTCAGTCATTTTTGATCACAATAATGCCATATAACAATACAATGCAAAACAGTGTTGCATATAGCAAGCATTTGTTAATCTGCTCACATGTCTGCAGATTGGTTGACATTCAGTTGATCTTCTTTATCACCAGTGGATGATCTGACTTAGATTTTTTGAACAGAAAAGAAACAAAACATTTTGAAAAAAAACAGGCAGTTTGTGAATGCCAGTCCTCTTTCCCCCACACTCCCGCCACCCCCAGCCTCTTCGACAGCCCCGGCCAGCTCCCAGTTCCAAGTTCCAAGGAGTCTATCCAGTTCCAAGGAGCCTATCACTTGCAGGTGAGAGAAAAGGTGTTGGCTTGCAATTTGCAAACTCTGGGCACTGGCACCACTACCATGGTGTCAGTGCAGAAAAAGAAGGTAAGGGCAACCACAGTAGAAAACTAAGAAAACACACCTGCTTAAAGAAAACACACCTGCTTAATAATCTAGATATATAGATAGAGAGAGAGAGAGATTAGATAGAGACAGACAGACAGACAGACAGACAGACAGACAGACAGACAGACAGACAGACAGACAGACAGACAGACAGACAGACAGACAGACAGACAGACAGACAGACAGATAGATAGATAGATAGATAGATAGATAGATAGATAGGCAAATAGAGGAGGAAGCAATCAAGCTAACCACCACAGGAACACAGGCACAAGACATAATTAAGCACAATCTCGGAAAGGACTCTAATAAGTATGCCAACCAGTGCAAGTGCCATAGTGACCCACACATAGATCAACTCCACCAAAAAACAAACAACAGGAAGAAGAAAAACTGCAAATGTTCAAGCAAGGCCTTCAGGAACTAATAAGCCACCAAAGGAGAGACAATCTCCAGAACCTAAATAACAATGACTTAGAAGAAATACCGTATCTCTCAGATAAGAAATTCAAACTCAGAATCACAAAGGCATTCAAAAAATGTAAGAGAAGAACTCAAACTCAATGTGAGAAAAATGGACTGAGTTAGAAATATATTAAAATAAACGCATTAAGAAGGATAACATAATTGAAGAACTTAACAAAGAGACTGGATCCCTAAGAAAAAAGCAAAAAGAAACCCAGAATATAAAAAAGAGCACCAGAAGAGCTCAAAAATGCAGGAAAAATCCATGAAGATAGATTAGAAGAAATAGAAGAATGAATCCATAATTTTGAAGCCACTGAAATAAAAAAAGTTCGATGAAGAAAGAGAAATACAAAGGAAGAAGACCAATGGGAAACTCAAGAGATCTTTCAGATTCCTTGAAGAGAGGAAATATAAGAGTAATTGGAATCCCAGAAGGAGAAGACAGAGTCAATGGAACTGAAATGTTATGTAAATAAATAATGGAGAATTTCCCTAACCTGAAGAGAGAAATGAAAAGATATACAAGAAGCCAAAAGAACACCAAATTTCTTTAATGAAAGAAAAAATACAACAAGACAAATACTTGTAAAACTTCCAAGAGTGCAAGATAAGGAAAAAAATGAAACTGATTAGAGAAAGAAAACAGATAACATACAAAGGAAAACCTATTAGACAGACTTCAGACTTCTCTGAAGAGACACTTCGGGCAAGTAGAGACTGGAGCCACATAATCAAAAAACTCCAAGAAAATAAATGACAACCAAGGATAATACTGTATCCTTCAAAGATCTCTGTCCTTTATGATAGGAAAATAAGAATCTTTACAGATAAGCAAAGCCTTCAGAAATCTGCCACCACTAAACACTCCAAGAAATACTGCAAGAAGCCTTAAGATCAAAAAAAGGAAAAACAAAACAAGGAAGTAAATAAATCCAAAAATGACCATCAAAACACCAACTTCCGACTCCCAAGTATCAATAATCACTCTTGGTTAATGGTCTCAAGTCATCAATTAAAAGACACAGAGTAGCAGACTGTATCCAAAAAAACCAATATTCTGTTGCCTCCAAGAAACACATCTGAACCCCAAAGATAAACACAGACTAAAAGAAAAGGTCTGGAAACAATTCTTCAAGCAAATGGTCCCAAAAAGAAGGCAAGGGTAGCTATTCTTATAACAGATAAAGCAGACTTCAAATTAAGAAAAGTGACAAAGGACAAGGAAGGTCACTATATAATGACAAGGGTTAATTCACCAGAAAGACATTACAATTATTAACATATATAATTATTAATTATATATATATTATATATAATCATTGCTTATATATTTATATATAATTATATATAATAATTATATGATTATTAACATATACAATTATTAACATATAAATGAGGGAGCACCAAAATTAATTAGACAATTAATTTTGAGCATCAAAAATGAGCATCACTGAAAATACATATGTGGTACATAACTTTAACACTCTACTCTCACCAAAGGACAGATCAAGAAAACAGAAACTACACAAGGACGCAAAGCTTTAAAGGAAGACCTAGAACAAATGGACCTGGTAGATATCTATAGGACACTGAAACCTAAGGAAAATACACAGTCTTCTCAAACACACATGGATCATTCTCTAAAATCCACCATATATTAGGCAATAAGGAAAACTTGAATAAATACACAAAGATTAAAATGATTCCAACTTTTTTCTCCAATCATAAAGGTATCAAACTAGAAATCAACAATGAGAAGGAAATAAAGAGAGTATAACTACATGAAGACTGAGCAAGCTACTGAGTAAATGAGGAAATCAAAGAAGAAACTAAAACATACATGGAGACAAATGTCAAAGATGACATAACATTCCAAAATGTATGGGACTCAGGAAACAAATCAAAGAAGTAGTCCAATCTCTCAACTTGAGGAACCAGAAAAGAGTAACAAAAAATAATCCAAAACCCAGCAGAAGACAGGAAATAATAAAAATCAAAGCAGAAATAAATGAAATAGAAACCAAAACAAAACAAATAAACAAACAAAAAACCCAGAAGATAAACAAAACCAAAGGCTGGTTCTTTGAAATAATAAATAAAATGGATAAACCCCTAGCAAGGCTCACAAAGAAAAGAAGGGAGAAAACTCAAATAAACAGGATCATAAACGAAAAAGGAGAAATTGAAACGGACACAGCAGAAATCCAAATGATAACTAGAGACTACTATGAACATGTATATGCAAACAAATACAACAGCCTGGATGAGACAGACAAATTCCTAGAATGATATGTATGATACTGCCATCCAAAATTGAACAAAAAAATAAATGGAGGACTTTTACAGGCCAATCACAAGCAGTGAAATTGAAGCAGTTATCAGAACTCTCCCTAAAAAACAAGAGCCCAGAATCAGACAGATTCACAAATGAATTCTGCCAAACATTCAAAGAGGAAATAATACTTGTACTTCTAAAACTCTTCCCAAAAATGAGAAGAAAAATTACTGAAGATAGTCTATGAAGCAAACATTGCACCAATACAATACCAAAGTCAAACAAAGATAGCACAAAGGAAGAAAACTATAGACCAATCTCTCTAATGAACACAGATGCAAAAATGCTAAACAAAATCCTGGCAAATCAAATCCAACAGTGCATAAAAAGGATTATTCACCATGATAAAGTAGGATTCATCCCAGGGGCACAGGGATGGTTCTACATTTGAAAATCAATCAACATAATTCATCACATTAACAAGCAGAAAACCAAAAACCATCTGATCATATCAATAGATGCAGAAAAAGCATTTGATAAAATTCAGCACCCATTCATGATGAAAGGCCTTAAAAATAGTAATAGAAGGAACTTATCTCAATATAATAACCATTTATGAAAAATCTACAGCAAAGATCAATAATGAGGAAAACTGAATTAAGATTTCAATTAAGATCTAGAACCAGGCAAGGATGCCATTCTCATCACTACTTTTCTATGGAAGTTCTAGCTAGGGCAATAAGGCGAGAGAAAGACATAAAATGACTATAAATAGGGAAAGAAGAAATAAAGTTATCATTATATACAGATGATACGATAATTTATGTAGAGAATCAAAAAAAAATATAAAGGAAAATTAATTGAAATAACAAACCAGTACTGTATGGTAGCTGGATACAAATTCAACACTCAAAAATCAGTGGCCTTCTTATATGCAAAAAAATGAGTCAGAAGAATAATTAGAAAACCACTCCATTTACCATTGCACCAGTGAAAATTAAATACTTGGGAATAAACTAACAAAAGAACTGAAAGATCTATACAAAGAAAACTATAAAACACTGTTAAAAGAAATAGAAGACAGAAAAAAAAAAAGACTCTTGCTCATGGAGAATAATTAACATTATCAAAATGGCCATTCTACCAAAAGCAATCTACAGATTCAACGCAATTCCAATAAAAATTCCAATAACTTTCTTTAAAGCGCTAGAACAAAAAATTACTGAAACTCATATGGAATAACAAAAGATCTCGAATATTCAAAATCCTCCTGACCAAAAGTAGAGAAAACGTAAGTATTCAATCCGAGACTTCAAATTATGCTACAAGCCATAATAATTAAAACAGCCTGGTACTGGAACAAAAGCTGTCAGACTGTCAGAATAATAAAACAGAATTGATGCCTAGAAATAAAGCCACACATATGCGATCAACTAATTTTTAACAAAGGGGGGGAAAAACATACATTGGAACAAGGATTTTCTTCTCAATAAATGGTGCTGGAAAAACCAGACCACTGAGAACCTAGACACCTCCCTCACACCATGTAAAAAACCAACTCAAAATGAATAAAAGACTAGGATGTAAGACCTGAAACCATAAAACACATAGGGGAAAATATGGGAAAAACACTCCAAGACCTACACTTTAGAAACCCATTTCAAGACACATCTACAGATGCTAAAAAAATGAAGACAAACAGTTGGGACTACATCAAATTAAAAGACTTCTTTACAGCAAAAGAGACAATAAGCAAAGCAAAGAAACCCAACTGTATGGGAAAAAATTTTGCCCTCTACACAAGTGATAAGGGTCTGATAACAAAGATCCACAAAGAACTCACACAACTTAGCAAAAACAAAGCAAAAAGCGCAACCAAAAAATTGGGAGAACTAAAAAGACTATTCTCCAAAGAGGAAATACAAATGGCTAGTAGGCATATAAAAAATGCTTGACATTACTAACAATCAGGGAAATGCAAATCAAAACCACAATGAAATATCATCTTACACTAGAAAGAATGGCCCATATCTAATAATAATAATAATAATAATAATAAAGTGGGCAACAACAAGTGCTGGCATGGATGAGGAGAAAAAGGAACACTTTTACACTGCTAGTGGGAATGCAAATTGGTCCAGCCACTTTGGAAAGCAGTGTGGAAAATTCTCAAAAAACTGAAAATGGAACTACCACTTGATCCAGCAATACCACTTCTGGAAATCTAACCAAAGGACACCAAAACACTATTTCAAAAAGACATCTAAACTCAAATGTTTATTGCAGCAGTATTTACAATAGTCAGGATATGGAAACAAAACAAATGCCCCAAAACTGATGAATGGTTAAAAAATGTGTAGTATATTTACACAATAGTGTATCATTCTGCAATTAAAAATGACAAATGTGCACACATTTGTGATAACATGAATGAACATAGATGGCATCATATTAGCACAAATAAATCAGAAAGAAAAAGACAGAAGCCATATGGTCTCACCAATAGATGGGATATAGGTATAACATACAAAAGGCCAAGATATAGTCAAAACAAGCCAAAAACAGAACTAGGGCAAGCAGCTAGAAAAGGGGAGGGAGTAAGGAGGAGGGAGAAATCAAGAAGGGAGGAGCACAAGATGAAGGTTCATGGGTGATAAGACGGAAGGAGAACACCAGGGAAGACAACGATGTTATATATACACAAGTATATATATGTATATATATATTTATGTACATGTATATATACAAATATATACATACAAATATACACAAATATCTAAACAATAAAATGATTAACAATAAAAAAATTTGAAAAACAATAATCAGCATCACATAATAGCCTTTGGGACTAAGCTTAAAACCAGGACACTATTTTTTTTATGTTACTATTCCATTGTCCAAAGAAAAATATCACATGGGCTTGACAAAGTCAATATCAATGAGGAGGAGAGTTTCCTATCAGAGAATAAGGGGGAAAAGGAGAAATTTAGTGAATAATTGCTACAAAATGATCTACTCTATAGAACACTAGCTAATTTTAAAAAAAATCAGTGGATTAACAAAGGTTTGTATCTTAGAGTTCAGTGTAAATTAGTGATGTGGATGACAGTTCACCATACTGACATATTTCCATCTAAAAACTATGCCATCCTCTCCAAGTCATTTTCCAGAAATCTCCTGGTGGAACTGAAATTGGGTCCAAAGAAGGGGCAAAAGCCACCAGTTTACAAACCAAAGGTCCACTTCACCCACTCATAGCAGTTGCCACTCAAAATGCAGTTTAACAAAGGATTTTATTAACAATAAAAGTTAACCAAGAAAACAAAAAGTTGCTTTTTTTTCCCAAAGTCACAAATGACCAGTTATCTTTATTCCAAACACAGTCCAATATGATATCCCTTTGCCCCTCCAAACGTCAGAGGTAGGCACTTCTGCAAAGTCCAGTCTTTTCTCTGGTGTCTTCTCTTCTTTTCTCTCCAGTGTTCCACACTGCTCCGGTTCTTCAAGGTGCTTCAAACTTCTTCCACAACTGCTGATGCATGAATCAGCTTTCCAAATCCCTGTCCATCTCCAGGTACCAGATTACCATGTCACCTCACTGCAGTGTCACACTCTGTACAATGGCCACTCTTCTGCTGGACATCATGGCTCCTTGCTACCACCAGCTCACTCTTCCAGCGGGCTTCTACCCAGCCTGGTCATTTGGGCTCCTCTTTACCAGCCTGCCATTCTCTTCTCTCCATTCCCCAAAAGTTCTCTGTCTTGTTTCTGCTCCTTGCCTTTTTATCTTCCTGTTTCTGGTCCAACTTCCTGTTCCAACTGCTTTTTCCAGCAGTTTTTACTGCCACAGTCCAAGGAGGAGGAGGGGCTAACTGCCACTGCCCAAGGCAGGGAGGGGCACCTAGTTAACTGCCACAACCCTAGGGCTGGGGAGGGGCACCCAGTTTCAGAATGGCCATTATGTGATCACTGAGCACTAAAATGTAAATTATGACTGGATTGATATGAGGTTTAAGCACAAAATTAACTAGGTTTTGAAAGTATAGCATTGAAAAAATACTTATCTTAAATATTTTATATTGATTACATTTCTAAATGATAATATATTGGATGTGATGGGGGGACTATGTTGAGATTGGGGGGGCTGTGGCCCTAAGCACTGGTGGTGCTATTACATTGGAATAGCAGCCATTGTGCCCTGGTGCACAGAGACTTGGGTAAGGGAAGTTAAGCCTTCTTGTGAGAGGAGAAGAGGTTGAGAAGACTAGGGAGGAAACTGAGGAAGAACGGAGTGGAGAGTAGAGAAAGAGCAGGGGAGCAGAAGGAGCTATCAGCTACCATGTGCAGCAGCAGGCAGGGAAGGAAGCCATGTTGTGGCAGGGAAGGGAGCCAACACTGTGGCAGAGAAGAAAGCCACACTGTGTTCCCTAGCCTGGGCAGGTGATTGTCAAAGGCTGTGAGCTAAGGCCTATTAGCACTCATGTAATGAATGAAGAAAAATTTCATTCCATTCTTATCTGTCTTCAGAACACTGAAGATGGAATGGCATGATTGACCTCCAGTGGGCAGCAATGTCACCATTCCTCCAATGTTTACCTTAAGAAACATTCCTTGGGAGATAAAAACAAATTTATGGGTGAATTCCCTGCCCCCAATTATCTCATGGGACTAATATTTTACCCATTTTTATTGTACTCTAGCCATTTGTCTCTCTTGGTTAATTGGTTGTAAAACATTCTTTCGGCTTTTTAAATATTGGTTACCAAGACAATAAGGCTGCTACTGGTGCTACTGGTGCATACTTCCAGTCAGCCCTCAGCCTCTGTGGCTGAGCAATCTCTCTCGTTGTCCTTTCTTGCACCCTGGAGCCACCTCTTTACAGGTGAGGAGTCTGACAAAGCATGTTGGAGAAAGTTCTGATTTGTGTTAAGTTGACTTGGAAATTTGGTACTTGAGAACTTGGTTTAACTTTGAAATTATGAAGCTTGGAAATTGTTTGGAGAACTGAAGAGAATTTGCTGTGTTACTGTTTTCATCATGAGAAATCTGTGGTGATTGCTGCTGTTGTATCTAGTGAGTCTTGCTGGTTTCCGGCCACTTCAAAGTTGAAGCTGAAAGAATGCCAGAGCTGTGCCTTTTGGAGAATTGACAATGCTATCCTGGCATTTTTGTTGGATCTGAATCCCCAGCTTTTGAATACGATCGACAACACCATCTTGGCTTTTTCTACATTTGGCTAAAAATGAGTAGAACTGTGTCTTTGAAGAAATAAACATCTTGGCTTCTTCACCAGACTTGAAGGGGAGGTGACTACCATTTTGTGGAAGCACATGGCTGAAGGCCACATTGTAGACTTTTGGACTAGAGACTGGACTGGTTGGTAAAATTACCTAAAGGGTTCCTTGTACCTTTAGTGACTTATGTTTTGTTTTGTCCTTATAATAAGTAAATCTGTTTTGCTTTCTCTTAAGGTAGATATGGTCTTGCTACTTCACAGACTGGGACAAACGTGGTATATGGCTGGCTTTAAAGGGCCAGCTGCTCCCACTTGTAAGTTCAATTAAGTTTTGCTTATTTTCTTACCCAATTTCAGATGCACTGTGTTAAATAAATATCTCAAGAAACCAGTTTTATTTGTTTCTTTTTTACAGTTTTTAGTTGGATCCTGAAAATTTTTAAATTTATTGGTGAGCTCATTTTATATTCCTATTACAGCACTGCTCTAGAACCACCCACCAAGTCAGGGAAATGGGACCATAGTAGTAAGACTTCACCAGAAATTCCAATGAGCAGCCTGGATAAGGATTTCATCACTCTGCTTGTTATTCCATTGACTAAAATTATTTCTAGTGTATCTCTAGGAGCTGGGAAAGTGGTAGATATAGGAAAAACAACAACAATTTTTTTTGAAAAATCAGTGCATTTTACCCCCTTATTCTCCATTCTGCATCCAGCATCTGAATGTGAATTTAACAGATGAAGAATAAAAAAGCCTTTATTAGATAGCTTCCACAATATATTATTACAGAAGAGGAAAGAAAGATCATAATGGATTATCCACTGTAATCATTAAAGGAAAAAATGTAAATTGAATGTAAATAATGTCTAGGGTATCAAAGGAAAACTTGACATTAGGAATTCACACCTTTGTCTTTGAAATTACTATTCTTCTTCCCCTAAGGTCTTCCTTCATACTCACGCAGATTAATTTGATAGCTATTTAATAAGAACAAGGATTTTGTGAACTCTTTGCTACTTACATGCAACCTCCAAATTAAATTTTTATTATATAAATATATAAAAAGTACCATATATTTTTCATTTGTTAAAAACTCCCAAAATATTGTATTAATAATGTTGATTAGAGGATTATTAGATTATGATCTATCTCAGTTCTCTGTGGCTTTATATCAGATAGTAAGTGAGCAAATGCAGTTACTGAATTTGGAGTTAATGGACTTGTGGGAGAAGAATGTGGGACATCAATGTTTACATAACCACTCAGAAACTTGGTGTCAATATATTCAAAAATTTCTGCTTAGTCAGAAACTTTATCTTCTTAATACAATTGCTGTGAAGTTTCCTTATTTTTAATGAGACATAATTCTGTGTCTGTACATTCCACAAAGAAATCGATACAATAGGAATCCAAAAGTTTTTCTCTCCCTTTTCTATGTTTTTGTTTTGCTGAGTTTTGCTGAGGTTATACTCAAGCTGTTTTTAATGAATGAAGGTAGGGACTAATGCTTAATCCTCAATCTCACTTATTCGTTGAAAAAAGGACAGCAGTATTTTTTGTGTTTTTATGTCTATATTGATATAAAATGAAACTGACTGTGAAACATAATCTTAAAGCTTTATCTAACTGCTTGGTACATTTAGAAGAAAGTTTTCCATAGCACAAAATAGTACTCTGTGTATTCCAAAATAACTCTCTTTTCTGGATGTATATTTTCAGGAATGGCTCCCTAGTCTCTCATTATCTGCTATTGTCCACTTCCTGAGTTACAGAACACTTCCAGATGAGAACATTATCCAATTGCTAGTAAGATCCACCTCTTTTGTGACTAGTAAGGAACGTGCATGTGTGTGTTTAATAGAGAATTTGTTTGTAAAACAAAAATGTAAAACCTATCAGACAACTTTTCCAAAGACTCCAAATAATTCCTTAACATTAACAAATATTTAAGTGACCATAACGTTCCAAACTTTTGACAGGTACTAGAGTTATAGTAGTGAACAAGAAAAATGTGGCCTTGTACTTATGGAGTTTACAATTTATTGAAGAGATTTTTAAAATTCATTGAATTTGAGATATTATTCCTTGTTTCTAGTCCTTCCTGTATGCTGCTCCTCTGACTAGAACATTATTCTCTGCCACTTAAGATATCATTTCCTCATTCTTTAGTCTCTTAGCTGTTTCTTTCTTGGGATGTAACCTGCCTTAACTCTATCCTAGTGCCTGATCATAATTGTGTAATTTTAAAATCTAATATAATTCTGATATAGAAAGAATATAGTGTGTGTACATATATATAGTTCTGATATAGAAAGAATAGAGTGTGTGTGTGTATATATATGTATATATATATATATATATATATATATGAATTCTGATATAGTTCTACCTCTTGGATACCTGGAAATTTACTATTGTATAGGTAAAACTTATAAAAAAAATAATAGTATATTTATAGCAGTGCATGCAATGAAATTAAAATACAATAACATAAAAGGATCCACATCAGCAACAAGGCAGTGTATAGGTTGGGCTCCTGTGAAGTAAAACAACAGAAAAGGTGATCTAATACAATATAAACCTGTATTGTTTTATCAAATATTTATTTAGAATTTATACATTATGCCATGAATGAAAAGCTGAATCAAAGAACACTGGGCTGCTAAATCACCTGATATGAGGTCTACCAAGGTAATGCTTAAAGCAGAAATAAATTCTACATTCAAGTTTCTATGACTTGTACATTAATCATGAATTCTCCAAAATTCTTCAAGTTCTGAGGATAAGAATGATTCAATGTTGAGAGGGCAAGTGAAACAACAGTCTTAAATTAAACCTTTTCAAGGAAGAGAATTAGACTCATTGTTCTTATTAGAAATATAAAGTAATCTCTCCTGCCACTCATAAAGAAATCTCTTATAAGTGTTAGTTCCTAGCACGAAGGAAATGATGGTTTAGAGTTTAGACATCCAAGTAAGACTAGTTCCTATGAAGATATATTTGAGCATAAAGTAAGAAACCATCTTGAATTGAAAAACACATTGCCTAGATGCTTATACAATCCATAGCACTTCTCCACGGAAGTAAATTATAATGTACAAAACTAAAAAATAATCTCTAAATCAAAACACAAAGAAAACAAAACCTGAATATGATATATGCTAAGGCTAATTTACATATCTTAGTCTAAATGGGAAATGTTCTGTTATTTTCATTTATGTAAAATACTGGAAAGCACATATAATACAATCAAATTGACATGGTTCATAGAATGTCTTAGTAAAAACTGAAGACATTTAAAGCAGTATGCATACCTACTTAAGAAAACTAAACTGAGAATTTTCTGACAAAATTTTTTTGTATCCACTTTCACGTCTATCAGTACAATCTATCACTTTAAGACCTGTCCTCAAACTATCAATCAAAATGTTTAGCAGAGGGGTCAATAGTTTTAACAATACTCCCAAATATTGTTGTAAACAGACATAAATTATTATGATGTTACATATATAGGATGATTATAAAATAATAAATAACTGATTACTATTACAGCATATTATCTAGAGTTACTTTGTTCTACTTTTTGTGTATATTAACTCACTCAATCCTTGTGATTATCACATGAGCTAGGTTCTATTATACACACTTTATATATGTGAAACAGCCACTGAAAGAACATGTAACTTGTCCAAAACCATAGTAAATATCAGTTTCCTTAATTATTAAAGATAACAAACATATTAATAAGAGTTGACAAAAGTCTCCCAATAAAACAAAATGCAGAGCCAGATTAATTCACTAGTGAGTTCTAGCAAACATTCGAAGTTGAATGATTAACTATCCTTCTACAAGTCTTTCAAAAACTGTGAAATAAAAATACATTCAAACATATTTTACAAGACCAACATCACCCTGATTCCAAAACAAGACAAAGATACCAACCATAAAAACAGAAAACTACAGACCAATTTCCTTATGAACAAAGATGCAAAAGCCCACAACTAATTATTAGCAAATCAAATTCAACAATGGATCAAAAATATTGTATACAATGAGCAAATGTGATTTATTCCAGGGACACAAGGATGGTTCAATATCTGAAAATCAATCAACATAATTCATCATTGCAAACAAAGGAAAAAAATTAATGATCATATTTATAGGTGATGAGAAAGCATTTGATAAGATTCAACATCTATTTAAGATAAAGAGCCTCAAGAAAATGGAGGTAGATGAAACCAACCTCAACATAACGAACAGTATATATGACAAACCTGCAGCTAACATCAATTTTCAAGGATGGAATCCTTTTGATGAAAAAAAACGTTTCCACTAAGATCTGGTAAAAGACAAGGTTTCACTCTCAATATCAGCAAAAATCTTAAAAGTATCTGTCAAGGTCTTTTAGATTGTTCCAAAATCTAGTACCCTAAGGAGTGGAAAGGATGCTATACTCCTGACCACCACTGCCCTCCACATGTAAAGACCCACGAGGTAAAGTTCATGGATGGATTGATAAAATGGAAATTTAAGCTTAAGAAGTACTGATTCTTTGCTAGAAATGATCAACAGCAAGTATACGAAGTGCTATTATTTACTGTGATATAAGTCACAGCTCTTCACTCACTGCAAGGCCTACAGTATTGAAACAATCAGAATCTCATATTTTTAATTAATGATAGGACAATCCTCAGAAAAGTAGTTTTGCTAAAGAGGGGATGCAGAGTTGTCTCTAAAACAGAGACCACATATTTAATCCTAATAGCCCTCACTTTTCAAAAGGAAAAGAGATTGATAAGTATGGAAAGGTGGTCATTGACAGCGAGCGATCTGAGAGAAAATTTAACTTGAAGAACAGGACAAGACTGAATTCCCTAGACATCACCTCAACTATTATGACATGAAAATTCCCAAGGGTCATCATGAACTCAGGGGTCTCCCTTCACCTAATGTATATTCATGAATCATGTAATGGTTCTCAAACTCTTGAACATTAGTCTTGAACTCACAGGAAAAGAGGGGAAGCAGAGTTGTAGGCTAAGCCCACCTACAACTAACTGTTGACCCAGGGATCCACATACAGGACTTTGGAGACACAGCTTTGTGCTGAAAAGGACTGCAATGATTTGGCATCCAGAACAGGGGATACATTACTGGAGAATTACACAGCTTTGTGCTGAAAAGGACTGCAATGATTTGGCATCCAGAACAGGGGATACATTACTGGAGAATTACAGGAATAGGGGTGTATGGTGACAATAAACCTTACTTAGGCCTGAGGCTTTCAATATTGAATAGCTTGGGTCTTAACCTATAGGGTCTCAGGTCAGATCACTCAAGTATCCTTGCAGTAAAAGTTATTATTTGCACCTGAAGCAGTGATATTTGAAACTCCCACAATCCCCATCCCCCTTAGGATCAAAACCTAGAAAGCATCTGAAATGTTTTTGATAGAGGGTGCTATCCCCCACCCCACGCCCTACCCCCATTGTCTCCTGTTTAAGATTGCAGGTTTCAAGGACAGATATGTTAAAATATGAAAATGACCTTAATTAAAATTTCCTTTCAAAAAGATGCAAGGGGGAGGAAGGTAAAACAGGTTTCCTGGAAGGTGGGAAATCAGGGTATATAAAGGTGTGAAAACAAAGAAAAAGATTTCAATACGGAGATCCAATATGGAGGTCAGAAAGAGAGATTCATGAAGGAGAAAGATTTAAATTATGATTTGAGATCGGCCATTTTGTAAGATGGAGATGTAAACCATGTGAGCTTGGCCATGTGTAGCCAAGGCCTGGGGCCGCCTCTGACTGGCCTGGGCTAGCTGCATGTGTGCTAAAGGCAGTTTGAAAGTTTGCAGATTTAAACTCCATGTTGGAGTTTGTTTTGCTGAGTTTAACTTGTGTTTGGAAGAGGCCGTGCAAAAGTTAGGTTGTAAACTTGACTGGGTCCGGTACCATAAAGTTCCTTCAACAACCTGGAGAACAAGAAAAAGACGGCATGGGGGGAGTTAAAGCACGCCAAAGGAGTGCGCCAAAGAAAGATGTCTTCAAACACGTGGGAAGGAATTCTGACTGGCTAACATTGGTAAAATGATCAGGACTGAGAGACTGAGGATTTTTGGGCAATCTAAAAAAAAACTTTAAACAATGTTGAGAAAGGTTTTGGACAATGTTAAAGTAATCTGAGTTGTACTTATGTTTCTTTTGTAGTAATTAGAAAATCACTTTGTTAAAAATAAATTAGTCTACACTAACAGTCTTGCTTTAACTTGGTATTTTGGTTGAGAAGGCTGGGGATGGTAAAAAAAAAAAAACCCACAGTTTAAATAAGGGAAAACTGAGACAAACTAGTGTAAAGTTTAAATGTGTTTCTTAGTTTATCTTTTAGGTCTAAAAGAGAAAAAAAAAGCAGAGAGAAGCTGGTAGCTGGTTTTTGCATATCAATAGTAGGTAGGTAAACAGTAAAAATGCTAATGTACCATTTGTGACCTGCTTCCTAGAGAGAAAAGCAGGCATGGGTGTATCCAGTTCAAGTTAAAGCCAATTGCTAATAAACAGTTTGTAGCCTGCTTCTTAGAGAGAAGCAGGCCTGTATGTGTTATAGTTAAAGTTAAAAAGTCTTTTCTGGTTGCCCTGTTTCATTTTCACTAACTACAGTTTAAAATCTTGGATCTTGAAAATGGGAATTAGCATGCCAGGGTTAGGTCTTTTCTTTGGCAAAGCAAATAAAATAATCCTTAGCTAATGGATCTGCCTCAGCTACAGTCCATAACCAGTACTGCATTTATTACTCAAATTCAACCTTGAGGTTGAATGTAGCAGAAGACAACATGAGTTGTTTAGGTCACAGAGTTAGCCCAGGGAAGAGAGCACTGTGGATCCCCACAACACAACTCTGGTACCTATAGCACAATAGAAAGCCTGAACCTTGATGCTCACTGGAAGGGATCCTTTCAAGTACTGGTTCCTTTATATCTATTACTCCTTTATATCTATCACCTGAATGGTTGCAAAGGCAGTAGTTTGAAAGTTTATCTGTACCTACAACCTATAAAGCTAAAAACGAGGACACAGAACACTGTATCATAAATGTTGAAGAAGAAAATTAAACACTAAGAAAAATCTTAATCCAGCAGAAATAACAAAATATATCTGAAGAGTTCAAGATAACAATTATTACAATGTATATTGAACTAAAAAAAGGATATAAATCAGGAACAGAATAAATTCCAAGAAACTATGATTGTTAAAAAGAGAACTAATGGTACTAAAAAATACTATATTCAATCTTAAAAATTCAATTACGGATCTCAACAGCAAGCAAATGTAAGCAATAGAGAGAATAAGTAAGTGCAAAAGCATACTGTTGGAGACGCAAGAATAAAATAAGAAAAAATATTTTTTTAAAGATAAGAGTTAATGTGCTCTAGAATAACCTACTGAGAAATAGCATCCATATTATAGAGTTCCATGTAGAAGAAAAACAGAAAAGCAGTCTATTAAAACAAATAACTACGAAGAATCATCTCAATCTGGGAAGCAATCCAGATGTCCTGATACAGGAGGTCCAAAAAGTCCCCTCAAAAAATAATACCAGTCAGACACATTGTAAGACAAATTATTTTTTAAAAAAACTGCTGAAAACCTGTGAAAAGAACAGAATACTAAAGACAATGAAAGCAAAAAAGGGGTAACCTCTAAGGGAACACCAACTAGACTGTCGCAGACTTTTTCAGTAGAAACCCTACAGGCAAAAAAGTAATGGCAAAAGATATTTAAAGTACCCAAAGATTTCCATACTGGAAATCCTTTAGTATGCAGCATTAACATCTAAGACAGATGGAAGAATAGGAACTTCACTGAACCAAAAACTGAAAGAATTTGTCAACACCAAGTCACACATAAAAAAGTGCTAAACTGGTTATCATAAAGCAACAGAAAAACTAATAAAGATGTAATCATCACCTACACTATATAATATGAAGGAGCACTGGAAAATCAATGCAGTCCACCAAGAAAAGTTTGGTGTCAGACTATTCAGCAAGCCATCATGTACTAACCATAGCAAAACCTTCAAACAAAAATGAATAGAAATAACACATAAAACAATGGAAATGGATCCTAAACAAAAGAAAGTAAAAAGATAAACTAAAAAAATCATTACCAAAATGGCAACGAGCACATAAGTCTCAACAGTCACCTTAAATATTCATGTGTTGAACTCACTAGTTACAAATGACTTAATGGATTTCAATCACTTCTACCATATTCTATCAAGATAGAAGCATGTCACAAAGAAGGACATGGGTCCTATTTCCTGATAGCGAGTGTACATTTAATCCCATGGTAAGGTCTGTTGCAGGAATTACACTAGAGTTCTTTCTACCCAGAGGCAACCATACTGGGATAATATTTTGTCCCATCACACAGTCATTGGCTACAAGTTACAGGCAAGGTGGTAGGGTGATGGTGGATGTGGGGAAGGAGGGAGATGACAGTATCTCCAGGTAAGGTAGGTCTCAATAGGTTAGGGAAATTCCTCTGAAAAGCATGCAGATGTGTACTGTTAACAGCAAACATGTGTGGGAGCCAAAAGATGATTATAAAATTTGCCTTAAAGAAAAAAAATCTGGGCAGGGCTCCAACAGCATCTGGTACATACGGACAAGTGCTTAGCCAATCTCTACTTTGACACTTCCACAGAGAAAGAATTCAGCAACGCAAGCCCTTCTCCCCCTAATAAGGTAAATAAACCATTACAATTCTTGGATAGCTTGGATAGAGAAGTCTTTCTCTTGTTTAGGTATGAGGAAGTGAAAGGAGGGCATTCCAATATAGCATATTAAAAGCCTCAAAGTGTAAAAGTATCATGTATTTTTTTTTGTTGTTGGCATAACCAGTATTAAGCTTTATTGTAGCTGTAACTTAAAATGTGGAGATGCAAAATAAAACATAAGACTGGGAAGATGGCTACAGATCAAATGGTCAATAAGGAAATATCTGCATGCCTCACAGAGGACTTGTCATGATGTCATCAGCTAAAACTAAGTGTATTTTAGCAAAAAAGGGAAATGAGTATCTCGTATAGAAATTCTATTGTGGCAGCAATGTATAGATCAACCCTACCACACTTCATGACTGTCACTGGGTCTCACATGCTTGTTTACTTTGCATTGTCAGCTTTTCAAAGCTAGGATCCTTGTCCGATTTATCCTTACAGGAACTCAGAGGAGAAACAGTAAAAATCTAAATTAGGAGCCAGCAAGTAATAGCCCACAGACCAAAACTATTTCATCACCTCTTTTTGTAAATACAGTTCTACAGGAACATAGCCACAACTTCGTTCACATATTACTTATGGTTGTACTAATACTATAATACAGAGTAACCATAATAGAAATCATACAAACTCTAAAATATTAAGTATCTGGCCCTTTACTTAAAATGTTCTCTGACCATAGACAAAATTAAAACAGTAGTCATATAAACAATTAGGTGCAATCAATACAAATGATATTTAGAAGGCAAAATCAATGGTAGTGATAGGGTGTGCCCCTCCCCCCCATTGTCTTGCATTGGCTTGGTATTTTGGTTGAGAAGGCTGGGGATGGTGGTAAGGACCCACGAGTGGAAAGTTTAAACTGTGTTTTAAAGTTTTTCTTTTCTGCAGTTTTTGGAGCTGAAAGCAGAGAGCAGTTGGCTGGCTTTTGCATATCAATGGTAAAGGTGATCAGTGAAAATGCTAATGAAGAGTGTGTAGCCT